>DWHO01001049.1:0-16729 GCA_018247575.1 Eurytides lysithous rurik
AATTTGGCAATAGGAGCTTTTTGGACGTTTTCTGGAATCCTATTGTAAAAACGTATACATTGCCCATAAAAAGAATTGCTGAGCTGAGCTTTGTTTCTAGTATTTATGCTATGCACGTCACACTTCCTGGGAAAATCATTAATATTTTTTTTGGACGTATATAACATTTTCATACACGTATTGAGAAGCGAGAGTCAATATGTTAACAGTCTTGAATTTTTCTCTTAATGACACTCTTGCTCTACTCTTGAATAACATTAACATTCACAATACAGTTGATTTTCGTTTTGTAGGAAATTATCTTAAAATGTTTCAAGTAAATTTATAATCGAGTTGATTTATATTCTTTAAATTGTGCTTCGAAACATTCACCATAACTTATCATCGTTTTGGAAGTTAAGTCTAAAAAGTACAGTTTGTTTCAAAATTATGTGCGGAATAAAAATTGCAAATAAACACAAATACATAACATAGTATCCATTTTAAATCTCCGATATGAAACGGCCGCGAAAAATTCCGATATCGAATGTCAAAATTGTCAAGGTAACCTATGAGCTCATTGAATCTGTTGTGAAACGTTGGGCGGAGGCGGGGGAGATTATGGGTTCGACGCCCGCCCTCAGAGACGCAGCGTCCGCCCAGCCGTGGCCCCGTTTGAACCTGTTCCGCCAACTGGCTCGTCTGGCTCTTGCAATAGAGCCTGTAACACCTGTCAAATGTAGAGTTACGATGTTTGCAAATTTGTCAATCGAATTTCTTTAACTATTAAAGGGGTGGGGGGAAAATTAAGGGTGATTTGCGTAAGGCGTCTTAGTACGAGTATGTCCCCCTTACCATGCTATTAAGCACGCTGTTCTGTTCAGTTCAGCTTAAAAAGGTTGGAAGTTTAAATTTAGAATCATAAAATACGTCTAAATAGCTTTCATTTGTTATCATATGTCGTAGGCCGGCGCTTTACAAATCGGAAGTTGTTGGTTTGAGTCCCGCGGACGGCAATGACTTTGGGTTGTTGTTCTTAGTTTGGTTAGGGCATTACGAGTTGATCACCCAATTGCCTAAAAAGTAAGATAATCCATGCGTCAGTTGGGTATGTAAAAAGTAGAAGAAGCTTAAAGAAGTTGTTAATAAGAGGTCGATTTATTGCCACCGCCTCTGCCCCTGATCGTTCTCCAATCATGTCGGTTATCCGTCCCATCGGGCTATGAGAGTAAAGGAAGAGTGAATGCACCTGTGTCTGCCCAAACGCTTGTGCACTATAATATATCCTGCGCACTTGACTGATCTCTTGTAGATCGGCCGCCGTGGCTGGAATCGGGTGAAAGGGCATTATTATTATATTATCATACACCTCAGGATCTAAAGCACATTGCAGAGTCGAGCAGTTTTCAATTTATGCAGTTCAAAACACGCCACATTGATAACTTGCTCGTTTCGATACATAATGTCTTTAAAAATCATAATTTCTAAGGAATCTCTAAGTCATCGTATTGTTGTATATGTAAAACTGTTTGGCAGTGATAGACTTGTGCTAGAATAAATTCTAACTTTACTTCTCAGCAGAAACAGAAATGCATTCCGAGCCGGTGGTAGCTTCTTCACGAACTGGGATGTTAAAAAGGCCTATTTGGATACATACATTTTTATTTAATTTGAAAATCCCATTGGTGTCCCATTAGTCACCCATTAGACATTTTTCTTTCTTCAGTTCATCTACGCTACGTTTTTTTTAATTATACTTGTGTTACCCTTATGTTATTTGAGTTAGTCTACAGTGTTTATGAATTGCGACTCGGAGAGCTTCTCGAAAATTATTCAATACCGTCTGAGAGCCCCGGGTGTGTCGTGGCAAAATCCCGATTCACCTCCGTCTAGCGGACGTCCCGGTCGGGGGTGCAGCGAACCCAACAAGGGTGGGTGCATAAACCCCGGCCTCTCGAAATTTCTATAAATTGACATACTACACCAGACTGATATTACAGCCCCTCTATAACATTTTGCGAAACGTAATTGATTTATTTTCACCGTTATGCGGGTTTGAATAAATTTTATATATACGAATCTTATGTAAAAATTGTGTCTTAGAAACGATTTCCATAGTTTTTTTTTTTTAATTTATGACTCTTTAACACTGTATTTAAAAAAAAGAGGAGGTATGAGTTTTTGTATGCATGTTATATTTCCGCCAATCAACAACCGATGAAAATAAAATCTTCACCTTTTTATTGTAAAATGAACGGAACATCTTATAATTGAAATGGAAATGTATTTGTTAAATGTGCTAAATTTATTAGAAAAGGTTTTTTAAAATAACGTATTACGAAATTTAATAAGTAATTTTTACTTTTGTGGTTAATACTAATACATATTTTTATTCTTACGGTTCGAATCCTGCATTAAAAAACAAAACTATAATCGTCCCTCGAGGACTAGCTTCCAATTTTTAGTGTATAACTGTTTTTTTTTTAAATTGTTTAATCAGTACTTTACAGATAATTAATTTGTTGTTTCGTCTGAATTTCCCTAAGCGATATACTGACACGTTCAGCTTTAGAATACTTATATTTCTGTAACTTACTTATTGGTGGTAGTTGATGGTGAAACATCTTTTGACCATGTGTGTAATACAATATGTCAATTTTGTTGATGAAAAAATTAAATGATTTAAACAGTCTCACAACAAAATTTTATTAAAGTAAGTTATAAATGGGATATAGATAACAGATCTCAATAGTAGAATAGTCAACTAAGTTACAAAATTTCTTCCTAACATTAGATAATAGTTTACATATATATAATAATATCAGAACAGTTAGCACAACAAGAATAGCATTATTTTATTAATTTATTTGGAATAAAAACTGTACTTTATTTGAGGGATCTTTCGAAATTTCATCAAAATAGTTTGCCGAATGGAAAATTCAGTAGTGACACAAACTCTCGAGTTCATAATATCAGTGCAATCGGTGTTTCAACCAAACCATGCAAAATTTGTTAACATGCGTAAAAATTTCTATACCGAAAAAAAAGTGACGCGGTATCAGCACACACAGTAGATTACATTGTCCTTCAAATCGAAAAACAGTAGTCCTTACACATTCGGCTTCTCTATGGAATTACAGGCAATGCAGTGCTTTGTCAAAAGTCCTGCCACCTCTTAAAAAACACTTAACTACACTATAACGGTTTCGTAACCTTAATTTGGTAAAAACTACGCTCCAAAGGGAACGAACAAGGCCGAATTGGGCCAGCGATATTTTATTCCCTGGGCCTATTTTTTCAGACGTCTGGCGGTGTCTTGCTTTTTTCGTCGAATCGTTTAATATGTCGTTTCAGGCGCGCTTCGGAATAATTTACGAGCGAAATGTTTGCGTACTTGTTGAATAGACGAGTATGTTACGTTCAATATTTTTATAGCATAATGCTTAGAGGTTTTTACGGTTACTTCGTTATCCGCACGAATAGTTTTTATTGTGTGAATTTTGAAATTATTTAACTTTGAGACTCTGTCAGTGGTTTCCCTCGTTTAACATTCGAGCACCCATCGGGTAGTTATCTCGTTTTTACAAATTTTCCTTCGATAGAGTGTATGTCAAGTCATTCTACGTTCATTCTATACTTATGCCATAAATCGTTCCGATTCTATTGTCCGTTGCGTAATAAAACAAGGACAGGCTAAAGAAAAAAATTACCGATTTATTTTACTAAGAAAGTAAGATAAATAAATTGTATAATTGATTGTTGCAGTCACATATGCGCAGCAAAAACGGCAGGCACGTAAATGGGCACAGACCGCAGTCCCTGAAAAGGGAAGAATTTTTTTTTGCAATTTGACGGGTTTACTCCCTATGTTTTCCTTCACCGTTGAGTATATGGTCAATGAACAAAAACTTAAAAACTTAAAATTATTAATTACTAATCTTAAAAAAATTGATGCAGGCATCAGGATTTGGAAAAAGGTAGTTTAAGTATTCAATATACTAAATAAAAAGACTGCATATGATAGATTTTGATTGCTTAGTTAATTTAAAACACCGTCAAACGCACATCCTCCGCGTCTCATACCTACTTTAAAAAAATCTATTAAATCCCCATTAAACAAGAGCGATTATGGCATTCTCGGTAATGATAAAATAAAATATAAATAAAATATTTCTCCGGATCCGGACCGCTCACAACAGCGATGTTACAGCCGAAATCCTTGAGCTTTCATCATAAAGGGACCTAAAGCCTTCGGGCGCTAGCTTTAGCGCTCCACGATCAACAAGTGAACAGCGCAGCGTTGAGGGAGCCAACAGCCGACAAAGGCGCGAGCCGAAGCCCGTCAAATCCGCAAAAGCGTCTGGCCTTTGACTAAAAAGTGAAAACTTCTCCCAGCGCCAGGGGAGTGGGAACGTCGCACGCACACACCAGCCTCGGTGTGGCGACGCGCCCCTATTCACGGACGCACGCACACACACGCGCCGCCAACGGACGGCACACCGACGCGGCTCACGCACACACGCACCCTCGTCTAGACAACTCGTTAAAATGCGGTGTTCCGGGGACTCGACATTCGTCAGTAGGATAGGTCACGGACCAAGATCGCGCCGGCTTTCTCTAACGCGAACGCGAACGCCTATCTTCCCTCTCGCTCGGCCGCGCCGTTCGAAACGCGACCCTATCCCGCCCGAACAGCTCTCGCTTTCGAACGCGCCCCGGGCCAGGTATAAATTTCCCTTTCGTAGCTAAATCGTTGCCATAACAAAAACACATCGGGCGAGGCGGCCGTGATAGTGAAAGTGCGCTCTCGGCCGCTAGACGTAGAGCTCGGAATGGCTTGCGAAGTGCTTTAGGTCCTTCCAGGTCTCCCAACGATCGCTAGGTTTGTCCTTGGTCGGTCAGGACGAATTAGTCGGGAATAATAATTTATGTAAATGTGCGCGAGTGTGCACATAACGAGGCACATAGCCGCCGTGACCATGTGTGCGAAATTGTAGCATCGTTACTGTTTCGGTTTTAATACTTTTTTTTTAGAATACAAAATCACGAACAAATCGTTCAACTTGACGGTGTGCGACACGCCCGACCCTGAGGATCCAGCACCACACAGAACTGCCCTCCGTTCGTCACCCAGAGACCTAATGTTATATCTTTATACGCAGTAATGACGCTGGCAACATGGTCCTCGGCTACACATTACTGCTAGGCCGTAAAATAACTGGCAACAATACACAGGCGAAGCCTGCAAAACAGTCCTACAACTAAAAAAGAAAATCATAACATATATATGATTGATGTCGCCAATTACACACAACGTTGCGATAAAAATTAGTGAATCTTACTATGGCGATGGAAATAGAGAGCGGAATTTTTAATTTGGACGCTACGGCACCGGGGTCTATGAGAAAATATTTCGGCGAAGGCTTCGCTAAAATAGACCTTTAAAATAGAATCACTTATATATGATCCCTCCACACGGTCTATACATATTCAAGCACCTCAATAAAATTTACTTACGCTTGACTTAGCCGCTGTAAACCATTGAAACTGAAATTTAACATATCGAATTATAATTACTCTCGCCCGTTAGTGGGAATTATATCAACATTACAACAATATATATGTAATTTGTAAAAAAACTGTTAACAAGTTATTTTTAAAATAGTTTTGCTTGCTTTGCTTTTGACGTTCGTACCTTCCCCTAATTTAACTAGCTATATCTACGGGCCACTCCGGACACCATTCTGTGTATATAACAGTTGTGGTCAATAATTGTTTCTCTACTCGAATCTAATGGTTTACTTTGTTCTTTTTAAATATGCTAAATACTTACTAAACGAACTTACGAGAGTGTTCAGTTTCGATTAGAAACAATTGTTAAAATGAAACCTATTTCCGGATTATTTCGCGTTTAATTTGATTTCAAATTTATAACATGTCAAACCCTTCCCAGAGTCATGGGTAATGGGTTACACTTACTATGTTTTTTTATTTTATTTAATAAAAGAAAATTTAATATTTTATTATTAATGGAGCCACCCAGCTGTCCCCGCTGCTGAATGGGCCGGCTCGAACCGGATGAGTACCACGACCTCACAGAAAATCGGCGTTCGTCCGGTGACCTTCCTCTGCCTCTTTCACTCCCCTTCCTCCCTGTCTCACTCCTCTGCCTACCAGTTTCCGTCCTCTTCCCGCCTCCCTTCCGATCTCTCTCTCCTCCTCCCGTAAAGAATTTTTCCCTCAAAGGCTGTAAAGTTGCATATGTCCATGGGCGGCGGTAATCGCTTACAATCAGGTGCACCGCTTACTCGTTTGTCAGCCTACTCCATAAAAAAAATTAATTAAAACTCAAAATTTTGGATCGATCTACGCATTATAAGTTTATGGTGTCCGGAAGTCTTGCAGTTTTGTTATGCTTAGATTTAATAGCATACTTAGTTATGTTAAGCATACATACTTCGCCTCTGTTAATAGACTTAGTGAGAAGCCTTCGCTAATACGTAGGGGTGGGTGGTCAACAGATTAACAGCAGATGATTACGACAAGACGATGGACGAACAAGTTTATTTGACATTTAAGAGCTTGCTATTCCTGCGCGATAGCTTATTCGAAATGGCACCAATAAAAAATCCTAGGAGCCAATTATAATACGCGTAAAATTGATATTTTAATTCGCTTATATTAGACAAATATAGGATCAAAATAGAGTTTTAATGAGCGCTCATGACATAATGGCTCGAAAGTTTTAGGATAAGCTTTAAAAAGTTTTTTAAGATACGTAATGAGATGTCGTAAGAGGTCCTTATTGTGAATTTGTATTTTTTTGGATCATTGCAGTTGTTTAGACTTGTTTCTTTTCTTCAATAAAATCGAATTCAGCGTGGAATTATTTTAGTTAATGATCACAAACATGTTTCGCAATTGGCGAAGGCTGTATTAATTGTCCAAACCGGCTCGTTTTATTTCGTTGTAATTTTTTCAGAACACTTACGGGTATTGTGGACGCAAGATGCTATTAAACGAAAAGACTTTTTTTTCTTTATTAACATAAAAGTAGATTTGTCTTGTAGATGTTGCACGTACACCGTCGTCTCTGAAATTTGCAAGTCCCTTCTTTGTACACTCTTGAACATTCGGTCATTTATAACACAGTTTATTTTATATCTCTTTATTGTAGCAATGACTTACATAAATCTTATGAATTATTTTGAAAGATAGATTGGTGGTTTGTTGAGTGTGCCGATTTTGTATACACTATGTATGTATCTCTACGAAAATTAACCCTTCGTCCCCGTCAATATAACGCGACCAAATCAAAGACATGACCACAATACAAAGTAAATTCTTAGTCGAACATTTTCACCAGCAATACCTGGCACCTGTATTTTTGTACTGTTATCTAACGTATTTAAACTAAGGTAGAAAATAAGAGTCAACTAGCATACGCCGCGATCATAGAAAGCTTTCGTCTTTCGGCTACCGGTAGAAAACATTAAAGAGCTCGCACTCGACATTAAAATTGTAAGTACGCGTATAACTATAGGTTTTATTCACAATATCTACATTTTAATAAAAAGGTAAAAAGAATTTTATACCACAACGGAGCGAGTTTATTGGTCACTCCAATAAAATTATATTTTCTCTGGGGCTAAATATTTATCCGTATCATAAAATAAAGCAGCATACACCGTCATTTCAAAGGGAAGCTTGAACGTGCTATACATTGTAGCAGACGCGACTATATGTACAACCCGAGTTCCCAGCGCTTGACAAATTTTCCCACACAACCCGACCGCCCCGTGTGATTACTGGGGGTGTTTCCGAGACGGCCCGCCTCCCCCGGCCCGTCTGAAGGTCGAAGGGTAGGCCGTTCACCCTCCACACCCACGGAACGCCGCCGCGCCGAAAACCACCCCTGTGTGAGTCACCCCACACCGCCCCGTTTCCTGTGATGTGTACTGTGTAGGCGGGAGCCTGTGTGCGTCCGTCTGATCCTGGATCTAATACGCAATTGCTTTGTGAATAGTATCCGTACCTCTGTCGGAGCACCCACGGCAAAAGTCCGTGTATTCCCTCGAACGATAACAAGAAACGTCCTTTGTACTCTTTACAAGCTTTTGTCATTAACTTGATATATTCTCGGTCTATATGTAGATAATTAAATATTTCAATTCAATTTAGTTATATTCAATGATATAAATGACGACGAAAAACTTTCACACCTAGTACGGCACGGTGTTTTATTAATCGATTATAAACTCATATTTGGGCCCTGTCTCATTAAGATGAATAGTCTTTTAAATTGTGGAAATGTAAAGTTATTTTTATGCAAATGTTATCTTATTTCAAGTTTCTTATTAGGAAAAATATATGAAATTATAAGGTATCGTTATAAACTTTTCTACGGAACCGTTCCGTCACGAAGTTGCAAACATCAGTCAGTTTGTCATCGAGTTGTCTCACGGCTTTTCACACATTAACTACTGGCGTAATTAATGGATATGAAATCATACAGCGTCTTCGTTTGATATTATCAAATCGTTAAGTAACAGGAGTGTTAATGACGTCGAATCTGATTATGCTACGACTAGAGCTTAGAACACTGCTTTGCCTAATTAATGTTAATTAAAATTCGTTTGTAATAAGACCAATGGTCCTTGGGCGCGTAATTCAATAGGGTCTCCGTATAAATCAATGTCGCCGGCGGTTACTTTCGTTCGGTTCGAATGATCCCTCGGTCCGACATTGAAGGAATTCAGTGACAAAACTTGGTCATCTCGAACGTAGGTTATGTTCGTCAGTAATTAATTATTGGGAAATAGAAATCCCTGGTGAACTATTGATTAAAAAGGTATCTTTTTTATTTATTTATTTTAAACAAGGTGGTGAAACAGAAAGTCCTTTTGAGTAGAAGCATATCGCCCTCATTATTTCTCCTGTTTTCACAAAACCCTTGAGGCTGCCATTTCAATTATAAGACGAAGAACCTCACATGTTAGACGAAACCCAAAACTATAAATACTTCTACTTTAATTCTTGGTTTGATGATTTAACTTCGTAGATTCGACGCTCTATTATTGCGTGTTTCCTTTTACGGATTTCTCAAGCTCTATATCACTTTCAATTTTGTAAGTATCATAAAGCGACAGCGTTCGTCATCTTGTTAGCCCTTATTAAGAAACAGCAACGGACCACATTATCTATCTGTCTACCCCATCAGTATCAAAGGTGTGTTCATAGACACTAGAGTTAAACTATTCAGGAACTTTTGTGTCAAATATAAGCCGGCAAAATTAGACAACGTCACAGACGTAACACCCAAAGGATTTCGAAGTGAGCATACGCCCGAGGGCTGTAAGACAATTTCCAAAGCAAAGTGTCGCCAGAACAATCCCCTAGATCCTTCCAGGCACAGTCGCAGTTTGTAATCATAGTTACCCGTTTCGCGTAACGCTAATGAATAATTGGGGTGGCGCGAACCTTGTTCGGTAAACGAACCTATGTTAGCAATTTACAGTTATAATACATTGGTTAAATTTTGTATAGTATACCGTTTTTGTGTTTACAATAGGCGTTGACAACTATGCCGTTATTATCATTCAAGTAGGTCGACGTGTATAATTGTTCTATCTTTCCCATCGGTTTAGTTATAAAAAGAAATAATCTAACAGGTTCGAGAGTTCGATCTTTTATCCTTATTTAATAAAAGCTAGTGTGTTCGTTACTTGGCGAAGACGACGCTTCGATTTCATAGTTTCTTGTCCATTTTATGACGTAATCTACCAGATATTACCTTAGAGATTTACCATCAATAGACTTTTTGCTGCTTAGAGGAACATTCGCTTCGTAATATACAGTCGAAAAAACCTGTACACTTAAGTTTAAGTTAAGTTCTCTCTCTAAGTGTAGATTAATCGATTTTGTTCCTTGTAAGAATTAATTCGTGCAAAGACCTCTGCCGAATTATTTCTTTGTTCGCTCGCAAACAAAGAATAGAAACAAGCTATCTGCATAGAATCGCGGTGCTTCCGCCACGTAAGGCCTTAGCTCCCTTACAGCTTCCTGTTTACGCATCGAAAACGTTACCTAAATGCAGGTAATCTACTGAACGCGTGCTAGGTCGGAACAGTACGCGTGTCTGGTAAAACTTAATTAAATAACATCCTCCCAATTTATGGCAGTAATCAGTGATTAGTATATGGTCGAAAATTCCCAATTTCTCATCCTAACAAACGCCTATGTTAAAAAAAAACGATTATTATTCTTTTTTAAAACGCCACCCTTTGTACCTTTCTATAGCAATCAAAATATATTTGCTGTTCAGAACAGAACCCATTAAAAATTCGTTTATAACAATATCAGTTATATTAGTATGTTGAATTGTGTGAAAAATATAACTTCCAAAGAAGTTGGATTAAGTCAAGTGCAAATTTACCTTTGTATATAAAAAATCTCCCTTTAACGGTACGTGTAACATGTGCACAGATAAAAAATATTTCGACAAAACTAAAACTGTCGGGGGAGCAAATTCGATGACAGTTTCCCGCGAGGAGACAGCGCTGTCTAACCGCTGTCAGTCAATTGTGGTGGTGGGGAAAAAATTGACATGATCCGTCATCGGAAATTTACGGGTTCGTTTAAGTTTGAAAAATGCGGGGGCGTTGATTAATCGCGTTGAATGATTCCATTGATTCGGAGAGAGTGGAATGTATTTTTATGTGATAATAGATACGGTTATTTATGAATTACATTTGAATGTCTAAAACATTTGCAGTGCGTGGTCAGGCAGTAATTATTGTATATAATAAAGAATGTGTTTCTATTTGCTAATATTGGAAACTTTAAGTTGTAAATTGCTTTTCTAATAAACATTCACACACACAAACATATAAAATAACAAACGCATACAACAAGCAAAGTATTTTTTTTTTGTTTTATTTTTATTCGTTTATTATTTGCGGGACAACAAAGTAATTTTTATAGAGTTCATTATAGTAGAAAACTCTTACGAATTTCCACATAGAATAAGACACAAAGCTAAAAGTTAATAACAACCTATAACTGGTTTTAGCACCACGCTAAATAAATTAAAGCGACGGTTTTCGCAGACTTTCGCCTCTATGAATTTCATATGATGCGCTGCTGAATGTAACTAGACTAGGACATAAATTATTCACGTATATATTATACTAATTCCGCAATAGACCAATAGACCAACAATTGACTTCGTGGTCAAATTAAATTTCACTCTCCCCGTTTAAATGTAACTTATTGCAAATACCAAAAATGAGTATTTCAATAGACGGACCTTAATACCATTAGTGTAACTGACTTGTGGGTTTTAAACATATATATATATATATACTTGGCTTCGGCGTCGCAGGTCGTGGGTTCGATTCCCACCCGAGGCAAATATTTGTACGAACTATATATATTTGTTTCGGATCTGGGCGTTTGTTCGCGTAGGTAAAATGTATGTATGTAAAACGCCCTTATAACACAAGATATTTCTCTCTTACGATAGGGGCAACGTTTTTTAACAAAAAAAGAGATCTTAAATCTCTGCTTGAGAAGCACAGCGCAGATACAAACAGATGTTGAGGGCATGGTTGATGATTGTTCGAGTTCCTTGCAAATTTATCTGTTGAATTTAATTCGATTTATTATTTTGTTCACAGGTAAGTTCCAGTTATACGAAATATTGAGAAATGTGTGGACATATTCAACGCACGAATGTGGTGAATGTAAGTGAGATATGATTTAAGCATTTTAGAGTTTTTAACTATAACGGTGATGGCGTGAATTTACAAGGCGATCATTTAAATAACAAAAGTTGTATATGTGCAGTTACGGCATTATATTAAGGCCATCGTAGAAACAATATGGCTTTAAATAATTTTGACCAATGTTATTTACGGATGTCGTCGAGAAAACTGCACTCTATTATTTACCAAGTTATGTAGGTATTTATTTGTATCTTTTTAAATTAGATTTGCCGAGAAAAATAACTTATCTTACCGCTAGAGCGTCCGGACGGAAGAACTGACGCAAACTAGTGTTGCATTATGTAGTAATAAAGATAGCACAAGGCGGCCCATTGACGTACTTTCGTTCGCTCCTCGTCGAATAGCGTGGTGTGCGTTTGGAGCGCGCTCGTGTGCATGCGGTAGGAAGAAAGTGCATTCTGCACGGACGGCCGCCTAGGCGAGGGAAACTTGACATTGCCGGCCGCGATCGCACGCTAACGTAGGGATTGATCCGATGATATGCGAACTGTTTATATTCATTCGCTAGTATCCAAGAAAACTAAAATAAGTTGTTTGACCTTCGATTGGCGATCAACACTAGATCAGCAGTTGAATGTTTCAATATAATGTTTCGCGTTCCATCTAAAGGGAAGTAAGGCTTTGGATTTTGTTTGTATTTTCTTAACTCATGGAATATATCAATGAGTTTTTTACTCGACGAAAAACAATTATTATTATAGTCAGTCAGTATAAATATATATTCGACTAATAAGTTGAAATGACGATAGTAACGCGTTACGACAAGTTGAAATCATTTTTAATGGCTTTCCATACACGGACTTTTTTCAGACTTAAATATTCTTTAAAGTTGAATTTCATCATACTATTATAAACAAAGAAACCTATCTTATGATAACTACTAATATACAAACAAGAGACAAACACTAGAAAAAATAACGTATCTCAAGACATGTCCAAACGTCGAGATCCCATTTAAGGAAGCAACATTTGCGCTAGTAAACTTGAAACAGTTCTCGCCGGAGCCACCGCTGCCCTGTTTCCCTTTCGAGCCGCTTGCGTAGCTGCCCGTATTATAATTAGCGACCGACCCAGCCGGGAAAGTTATCTAACAACATTCACTGGACGCAGCACTTCGCGGGAGATTTAACAGTTTCGTAACACGTCTATAGCCCACTTGTAGATTAGGCCGTAACGTAACATTGAAAATTAGTTCGATCTGTTCCAGACTTCTGTTCTAAATTTTCGAAATATTTGAGGAAAGATATGTTTTATTCATATCATTCTGCAATAAACCGATATACAGTATCGTGTGCTGTAATAGAAAATTTACAAATATTTCAAACTGTTTTGTTATTATAACTGTTTTAATCGACTTAAAAGTAAACGAACGTCCATTCGATTCTTCTGAATTTTATATAGTTTTTTTGCATCATATCTTCCCTATTCGTCAACCGATTTTTATATTTTTTATACTAAATGTTTAATCGTAAGTTTAGCTTACGATCCAAATTCCATCTCTCCCATCCAAATTTCATGACTTTCGAACCATGATCTTTTACTCCATCAATCTCCACCCCTTAAAATCAAATTGGAAATTTAAATTGACTGAGGTGTATGGGTAAATTTTCACTACCCCGTAGTCGGTCGGTTCATGTCACGTAGGAATATGCTACAATTTAAAGACATATAAGTGCTCTAGTACACCGTGCCTAAAGTAAATATTGTTAGAAAGCGGAGATAGAGAAAGCAGCTCGTTATATCATACGTTCTAATTGGAGTTACATCATCCCATGTCATGACATACATAATTTTTCCTCCACTACACCAGCCCTCGTCGACATTATTAAACGTATTATTATAAACCAAATACCTAGTTAGGTCTTGGCGTGTAAGGAGCGCTCCTGTGTATAATGAGCTAATATTTACTTGCGCCCTTTGTTCGAACTACGTTGTTTTTTTTTGTCTGTCCCCCATATACGAGAAAAAACCCTCTCATTACATTGTGAAACTATTCAGTCCTTTAGTTCATCTCGTATTTAACGCAGAGTTTACATGAGGATTGTAAGAAATAGTAATGGGAATGGCTGGTAAGCACGCATGTAATATTTTTAATGACTACTGAATGTGAGCGACTCACTGGGCCAACCCCACTCTGCTTCGTGTAAGTAACATACTTGACCATGACCCGTTTGGCACAGTTGCTAAGCTATTGGCTCGGCGTCGCAGGTCGTGGGTTCGATCCCCATCCGGGACAAACATTTGTATGAACTACAATAAGATAATAGTTCCGGATTTGGGCATTTGTCCATGTGAAATGTATGAATATAAAAACCCCTTGTTACACAAGATATTTCTATCTAACAGTGAGGGCAGTGTATTTAAGAAAAAAATAAAAAAAAATAAGAAAAAAGCTTAACTCTGCTTAGGTTTGCGCTGCGTTTGTGGGTTAAAGGATGATGATTGCCGTTCAAACCGGAAAACTGAAACGCTTGCTCCTTATCCGTATGCAGTAGAATAAGTAGCATATTGCGTGGTACCTCCCTAGACGAACTCTGCATAAGATGCCTGCTAATAAAATTTGTTTTGTTGAAAGTAACATTAGTTTGCGCTCACAACGCTACTGGCTTAAGTTGTTCGCGAAACAACCGATTCCTAAAGTACAGTTTCTTGATCGTCGCTCATCGTTATCGCCAGAACACTCTTCAAGTTTCATTCGAGATGGAATAAATCTGTCTCATGTGATACGAACAATTTTCGCAACAATAGTTAGGTACAAAAGGCGTCGTTTATTCGTTGAATTACAGTTCAGTCAGTAACAACATTTCTCGAAATGAATTACGTATTCGCTGGTACAACTGGGGGTGGATAATAACAGCGACGGGGCGTAATATAAACGCTACAAAGGAACAGGGGTCCTAATGGTAATTAAATATCGCGGGATCCACGCCTAGGCGAGTCTAGACGCCGACCTTGGCCCGGGAGTCCTGGCCTCCGGCGAGAAACGTCGAGGCTCCTCTCCAGCCGATGTTGTTTATTCAGAAATCAACGCAATTCGAACTTTCTAGATGTGACACTTAATTCGCCTGATCCCGATGGATCCGTGTTATTTACGGATTTGATTTGTAGCCACGGTCAAGTAGTCAAAAAGTTAGTAGTTAGATCGTTAGTAGTTAAATCGTTGTCAAAAGTTAGAGCGTCAGTAGTAGTACGTTTGAGCCCGCTGGCCTTCGCCTAATAATAACTGATACAAGTTTATAGAATAGTAATAGGAATAAGATCGCGGGTTCGAATCCTTTACAATGTTTCCGATGTACGTAAAAAGAGTTAGGTTAGTTAGTTGGGTTAGGTTAAGTCATGCTTTAGATATTAATAACAGGCCCAATATTGTAATGAACATCCCTTCGGCTAAGGTTTATATGCGCAACTTCTAGTTTATTACATTTTCCTCTCACAAAATTTATTATGTTAAAATAGTCATCTTGAATTAATACATTTCGCTGTTACAAAAATTGCTTTCGCGTGTAGAACTGACGATAACTAATTAGTCTGATACCAACAGTCGTTATAAGCAAAAAGAGAAAATGTAACGGAAAAATGGGCCACGGAATCTTGCCCCACTTATTAGTGTTGAAAATATACATAAGTGAGATAGTCGGAACGTCTGTTGAAACCCTCGGTTTTGAACATTCAGGTTCGCAATTCATTCCTGACACATAAAAAATAAAACTTTAAGATGTAAAAAAATACAGATAAAGATAAGACCGACATTGGGATGATAGATGTTTATCTGTCTGTGTTGACATAGAGTCTTTCATACAAACAGTAAAACCGAGCTTCGTAATAATTGTTTCGTAGGCTCTCATACAGACCATGCGAATATAGTCTCGTATAACTAATTCTATTCAATGTTCTTGTTTTATTTTCCCAGTACATTTTATATCACACTTTGTGTCTATTAGATCTGATTGAACATAGTCTAAAATTTTCTCGCGCTATTAAGACAACTCGACCAATAGGCGATCTCCAGACCAATTTCCAGAAACGTGCCGTGCAAAATCAAACCTTTAGCAATAATACAATGAGCTCAATCAGTGCCTCGTCTTACAATGCCTATGACTGTACTCATAACGCAATAACATAAGAAGCTGTACCAATTTCTCTTTGTTGGCTAATCACTAACTATCGCTACTAAGCGCAAACTATCATATGTATTGAAGGTTACTTTGCAGACACCCCTGAATAATTGACGACTCGAGCGTATTGAATTTGATAAATTACAGTTATTCTCGCTTTAGATTATTCGTTTCTTTTTTGCCCTTCTTATAATAAGTTTATGAAACAAGATAGTTTCACTGGATGAACGAAATCTATTGAAACCAACAAATGTTATTTCAGTAACGACGAACGTACATTTTAATTAAACAGAAAATTTTTATTTCGAGACGAAATATCGTGTAAGAACGTGAGCCGCCCGCAGGATATAAAAGTAATGTCGTAAGTAGGCCAATTTCCTTGTATTTCTAGGAACGTCCATATTAACAGTTTGGCAGTTTTTTGCTTGCAAACGTAACTTGAATATAATTTGAACGACAGCTTCATTAGACATATATACGTTTAAAATAAACAATAAGTAATGCTCAATTATATTTGGTACTGGAAACATTTCTTTTGACTTTGTTTAATCTCTCTTGTCAAATATAAGCATAAAAAATATATATTAGTTTAAAACAACATGAGTGAATTGCTAAGGCTATCGTCACTATTTCATCGAAACAACTTGATCTATCAAACAAGTATTTGATAAAATAAACTGATGGTAAAGATTGTGTTTTAGTATGTAGTAGTTATTGGTGTAAATATAAAAGTATGGCAATGGATAGGTGTTAAGAATGTAAAATACATTTTACGGTGGTAGAATCACACATCAGCTTCTGCTATTGCTGAATGGGCCGGGTCAAACTGGGTAAGTACCACGACTACAC
>DWHO01001050.1:0-16724 GCA_018247575.1 Eurytides lysithous rurik
AATATAAGGAATCATTAAGTATTTATATAATAATAAATTCCCGACGATTAGAACACTTCAGAGTTTAGTCTGTCCTGTGGCCTAATGTAAATTAGTTTTTTTAATTGTTTCAAATATGTGATTTATTTAATTTCAACTATCTGTATGATAGCTATAAAAAATTGCCCACCGTCGGCCGACCCCCGTAAGTATCCATTGAAACGTGGCACGAAATTAATTGATAAAGCGCTAGTTTTAAACAGGATTATTACGATGCGGGACCCGACCCGCATTGCCATCCGTCTACCATAACGCTTCTTAACGGTTAGCTGTTATTGAATTCCGCACGCGGCCGGCTCTACCATATTGAAACAAGCGTTATCGTTCGCAAACATAGCATTTCATTCAACACCGGCGCGTATCGGTGGTTGTTTTAATTATAACTATAAATTACAACCTGCTCTCGCGCGACGTTCGTTTCACTGATTTTATTACGTTGTACGCATATTTATGTATCAGATTGCTCCACTTCACGTTCAATCTCTGTCTAGAAAATAATGAATAGGAAAGAATCGCTAGTTATTTGATAGAGATTTCTTACTAAAAAGTAATGAGCTAGAATATGTATCGATTTCTGGACAAAGATTTAGGAGCGATATACACATAGATCAAGCATCTTTTACGAGCACTGCGCATACACATACGAGTTTTGGAATGTTTATTTTGTTCAAATTACCGAGTGTGAATATCCAGTTATGGACGTTTATGTCCTTTAACCATATGGCGCCGTCTTTCTTTGACTCATCGTTATATAAAGAAATAAAATGTTAAAGTAAATAACCGCTTTTTCACAGTAGTATATACAACATAAAATACATTGTTGTGTAAAATCATTAGGAAACAAAACCAAAATGATATCTTTCAATGCGTTAATGAAATATTAATTGTTTATCTCGCGATTCAGTCGACAATAACGCGAATATTTTAGCTTTTCTAAGACATGGTTACTTGGAATCCATGTGTTCATTATTACATATGGCTTCAACTTTGTTTATTTTAGTATAAATTCTACTGACAAAATTAATACAGTTGCAAGCGTGAGAGTTGATATATGTTTTAACCTAAAAACAGCATTAGAAATGTTACGAGTAAAAATATCAAACGCCTGACGGAATTTCGTAATGGGTTACACGGACGTCGTCTTAATTTCCCCGCAAGATATACGGGATGGGCATCGCTCTATGTTGATAGATATCAGACTCTAAAAGACTGCTGTCAAAGTTGAAAATCGTTTAAACGTCCAAATCGAGATTTACACGAATTAATTGGTTATTTTTAATGGAGCAGCATACATACGGATATTTATAAAGAGTACGAGCGTTTTTATTTATAATCAACGAAATGAAATGCCCAAACAGGATGAGTCAATCATTAAGCTGAGGCGTTCAAAACCCACTTTGGTATATAACGGCATTATTAAAACTTGCCGTGGCATATCTTAATTAACTCATGTGCATTTTTTAAAGAAGACTTCCAGTGGCACTATTCCCAGTTATTCCAGTGTCAAGCAATAGTTTGTAAGCAATACTACACAGTATTGTGATATAAAGTGCGATGTTACCAGAGTAATTATTGATCATAGAGAATACTCTTTGAATTCTTCTTTAAGCGTATATCTCTTGGGAGACGAGAGCAACGCAGATCAGGACAGTTATGCGCCCCTGCTATTCAAACACTATGTGGAACTATGTAATAATATTGTGTCGTAATTTACACGACTTACGACACTTTGAAATGTCGGACACTTTGAATTTTATGACGTCATACTGTCTCTGTTACTCTGTATGGGATTTGAAGAAAACGTATTCACCTGTAAAGCTTTATTAATTATTATGACAAAAAAAAACCCAATTTTTTTACAGTTATATTTTTAAATACACACATACTATAAAAAACAATTTACAGTAACAAAGCGTACACACGAAAAGGCAAGTTAACTAAATACTTGTTACAATAAATACGGAGGCTGGCTGCTCCGCGGATGTGGTGTTTGGGAAACGTTCCGTAGCATAAATACTGAACGGTGTTATGTTTGTGCTGATGCGTATGTACATAGGTTAAACATTGTTGCAATTTATATTTGTCTGCGAGGAAGCACTTACAATTGCGGCCGTATGTGACCTATTAACATCTTACAGCTGCGTTTATAATCGCGACATGATATTTAGCAACGGGACATTATATCTTAAGCACTTAAGAATAGTTTGTTGAATCTATTAAGATCAAGTGTATGAGTAAGAGCAAAATGAATATAAAAACTGTTTGGGATGAATATCGAACACCTTTGTCTATGAAATTTTCAATAATAAAAAGATGTAGTATCTTAAAATATCAACAAAACGACAAACGCACTTTATAAATTTATTAAATATTTAATAAATTTGTTAATATTTTACACAGTCACCAGCTACTTTATTTTTTCCGATTATTACTGAATATTTTTATATATATATATAATCTTGCGACTAAAAAGCGACGTGCATGAAGATTAGATAAATAAAAAAAAATATTTTTACTATTATTAAATTAAATGAACGTGACGTATAAAACGTGTTCTCATGTATCCTTTGCCTATAGTTCCTAAGGGTTAAAAGAAAATTATGAACAATAAAATTCGTAACATAGTTTTGTTAGGTTGTGATGTTCCCGTACGTCGAGAAATTTTTAATTCGAGATTCATTTTACGTTAATCACAACTGCTTTATTTAATAATCTTTTAAAAAAGAACACCACGTTTAACTTCACTACATGTTATTTATCAAACACTACATACGTAAGGTTTATCATTATAAGATCAATTCTATTGTTTCCCATACAATACTGTATTGTTCTAAGAGTTATTTTATACAGTTGTTTTTTAATACTACCAAAGAAAGCCGTGTAACTAAATGTTCCGCATAATTTAATCTTACTTCGAAAGTTGATGAATGATTTCGACGAACAAACTACTTTGTTGTATGTATTTTCAATTATTTTTTTCTTACATTTTGACCCAATGAGCAAATTGTTTTGACAAAACGCCGGATGGCAAGCGACTGTCTTGTCTTGTCGAGTATTTTGAACGTAACTCAGTACGTTTGAAGTAAACAAGTCAAAGATCAGCTTGGCTATGCATTGCGGATGATATCACGCGATATAAGATGGTATATTTTTACGCCTGATAATTTCTCTGGAACCATTACTGACCGGTGTGGCTGGGACATAACTGTTTTTAGGTGGCCGGTGGCCCACCCCTTCCTCTCTCCTTCTTTTTCGAAATTCCTTCCTTTTTCTGCTTTTTTGTGTTTAAAAAACTCTTACCTTATAGGCCAGCAACGCATTTGGAAAACGTTCCAGGTTGCAAATGTCCATAGGCAGTAGCGGTTATTTCTTTCAATCAGATGGGCCGTTTGTGCGTTTGCCCGCCTACTCCATAAAACAAAGAATACCTTCCACAGTATAGTACTAACGGCGGATTATCCAAGCGTTCTATCATTACAAATATATAGCTTAGTGAGTTTTAAGTCTGCTAAAATGTGATGTGACGTCATCAGAACGTCAAAGATGGGTGCTTTGAAATATATTATCGTTATTAGAATTAAACGCAATAAAATCGTTAAATTTTTAACTCACCCTCTGTATTTCTCTGCCTATGCAACACGTTCATTTTTAACCATTGTGATGTTCAACTATTCAACTGTTGAAATCATGTTAACATATAATTCGAGGTGTCGTATATTGCGTAAATTGGGTAAAATTAAATGTAAAATCATTAAACATTTAATTCACTCTCTGTATTTCTCTCTCTGCCTATGCAACACGTTCATTTTAAACTATTGTGATGTTCAACTATTCAACTGTTGAAATCTTGTTAACATATAGTTCGAGTTGTAGTATATTGCATAAACTGGGTAAAATTAAATGTGTGTTTCATATTTTTGTTGCAGGTAAGTTCCAGTGTCGTCGAGCAACCGGTAGTAATAGTTTGAGCGGTGAGCGAGGTAATTGTTCATTGTTTCTCCGTTAAGCAATTTATGAATCGCGTCCATTAATGTTGTAAGACGCCGTTGCTTCCTTGATTGTATAACGTCCTATAGAATGCTTTTCTGCTCATGTCATAGACGAATTTAGCACACATGCCGCTTCTACCTATGTAGTTTTTGTCAGTTCACGGACTTATCCTTTAAACAAGAAAACATCAATATAAAACAAAAAAAAAGTCAAGCTTGTGTTATTTTTCTGATTATATCGTACTATTAAACCGTACAATCTCCCCGTCCTATTTGTAAAGTGAGTGAGGTAAGTGGTCTTGAATGGGCAAAGTCAAAGTAAAAAATTCTTTATTCAAAATTGGATTGGTTTACAATCACTTTTTGATGATTACTGATTTTACTACCTGTTCGGAAAAAAATGCCTCAGTCTTGAGAAGAGGCGAATGAAACTCGGAAGGGCCTCGGTCATCATTTAAGATCGGGTGATTTATATGCTTGTTTACCGATTTCTCTTATAAAAAAGGCACGTGTGACATTTAAATAATTGCACCTCGAGCAAGAAGAGAACAATAGCTGTCAGAAATGAAATAACAGGAGCTTATTTATCTACATATACATAATTCTTGTTTGGGAGTACCATTTTAAAACTTGAAATTGTTATATACTTTTTTACTGTAGTTAAACCTATCCAAATACAAAACAGTAACTAATCTGTGGTAGACTTCCTATTATCTTTTCATAATAATTTTTTTCAATATTTTATATTTATTCTGAACATAATGTTAGCCCCTCAATTCATTACAATAAAATCTATGAACCAATTGCGTCTTATAACATTCAGAGTTATTTTACTAAGAGTGACAATAGAATCCGTGTGCGACCATTAAACTACAACAATGCTAGGTGGGGTTGCCACTATAATAAAAATTACAAGATGCTCAGGATGGGAGTGCCTAATGTCTGTTTGGTTGGCCCTAACCAATAGACCGCGGTGACATGGGCGACCGCTTTTTTAAATGTTCTACTTCCCTTCATGTTTTTGAAACTTGTGTTTTGTTTTTCTGTCTCAATATTGCGTCGTAGGTATCTAAGTGTTGTATCGAGCCTTATTTGTTATTAGTTGTTTTACTTATTGTGGGGGGATTTTATTTAAGTAAATTTAAGAACAGAAAAATAACTTTGTTGAAATTATATTCGCGCATATAGACATATTCATTTTAAGGACCCGCACAACCTATACCGCCGATGACATTGAAACATTCTGTTATAATCAATTATGTATTTTAAAAAAAATTAAGCAATTACAACAATTTTCTTGTCTTTAACATGCACTACACTCACTCGATTATTGTAGAAAAATTATCTGTAGAGATGTATTCGAAGTTAAAATTGAATGTTTACACGACCTGTATCATAATATTGTCATCCGATGACCTGAACTTACTATTAACCCCTTGAACATAAATGACGAGTCAAGCCAGTCATGAACTTTTTAGTAGATACTAATTATGCTCTTATATGTATATATAACAATAAACATTCATATGAATGTGTGAAACAAATATTATTTTTAATAATGACAAACTATTTGAGCAAGAAAACCGTAATTTTCTATATCGCTACCTCCTCTTAAAACTAAGAAAATTAAATTTATTTTCAGTGCTGACTGAAAATAAATTGTCGTTCAAGGGTTCACGAAATTATACGTTTATAACTGCGCAGGACAGGTATATTAATATATCATTTTGCGCCATCTTTCGACATGGCGCGTAAATCTAGAGCCGCATGAATGAGTGCAATGGCGACCGAGTCGGGACCGGTGCGGCAATGGAGCAGAGTTCCGACGCTTCCGCTGCGCCCGCGTCTAACAATCGCCAGATTCCCCCGAACGAAGCGACCCTTGTCGAACGCACCGATACGCGTTTTTAGACGAAATTTCGAAAAAAGAATTACTATCGATACATATTCAACCGATGAATATGTTTGAATTATTTAAAAATAGAACAGATTGACAATTCGAGTTTTACTACATACCTACACCTGAATGACTTCAAATTGACGCGACATGAACGCATGTGAATAAATGTAAATGATTTATGAATAAAATATGAATGAGAACTTAGGGCCTTTTTATGTTATTAATAAGTTGATGCTATTTTAACGCCTTTATATAGGCAGTTGCATGCTGGATCAGTCTAGTATTGTGAAGGATTTTTTTAGAAGACTTGAGTTTAAAAATGTATAACGGAATAACTAAATATTTTGCAAATACTGCACACTTATACACACACACGTAGCTTTGTGCAGTATGCACGGATTTACTGAAACTTCGATTTGCGATAGCCTTCGTGTCGAAATATTTACAACTTTGTTTTTGTCGACTGAGTACAGGGAGCGTGGTTTACTCTTACAAGACTCGCAACTTAATCTTTCCAAAAGATCGTAGAGTTTTAAAGTAAGGTCTTCTCGCCAAGTTTCAACAAAAATTTGTTCAATCGTAGCTGCTTTTTAAACTTGAAAAATGGAGTTGATGTTTTATCCAAATTGGTTCAGTAGCTGTTGAGGGCGGCTTAGCGGTGTGAGTTAGTGATGTATTTACGAGCGAATGACTTCTCCGGCCACGCTGATCGTCTGTAAACCGACTACACAGTCAACGCTATTGATTCAGTCCGCAGATGCGGCATAATTGCTTCGACCTTAGCAGTTTTCTCTCGGCGAGCTCTCGTTCCCCCTTACGCAACCGTGAGCCGGCGGGCGCGTTTCGTCACCGCGGAAAACGCGCTGGCCCATTAAATCGTTTTATTATGGACCCGGCACGTTGGACGACCAATCGGCCATCTTGCGTATTTTTGGCCGGTGTTAAGGCGTTTATCCGTTGGGACCGCGTCCAAACGGTAATTAGTGTGCTTGGATTTATTCGCGCCGTCCGCTCGGCGTTGTGCTCGCGGAATAAAGCGAGGTTTTTTTTTCTTTTTAAAAAAAAAAGAAAATTAATAGTGTAAGCGGCCATCATCGCGTCTGTCATCGCGTCGCGCTCGCAAAACAATATGGCGTCCGCCTCGTTGAAAACTTTTCGTCGACCGCGCGTTGAGAATGAGTTGTTGAGCAGATTTGAATTTTCTATAAACGATTAATCGGAATGTAAACGAAACAAGCAACAAGGCGGCCAGACACAGTCTTCCTGCTTCGGAAGTTCAACGAACCCGCGGGCGTGTCGTTACAACTCGTCTACGAACGTTACTCGGCTCACCTGTTTCGTTTTTCACTAGCGCCGTGTCGACGTTGACAATCGGCTATTTTTATTTCGCGCCAACGGTTTGTTATGAATGGGAAATCGCTCGAAGCTATCTCATATTTTACCGCGTGGAGTTTAACATGCCGCCTTATTCGCTACTGATCGGTACAAGTTTTACGTTTTTGTTCTTTTTATTTTTTACACAACACTGCTTAAAGTATTCGATAGTGAAAATAATCTTAGGCCGCATTGAATAACACTTATAACATAGCGTGTACACACAGTGGCGGTACTACCATACAAGCCCAATAACCCGGCTTGCCGTACTAAGGAGTAAAATTTATAAATCTTAATTAAAACATATTTTTTTTTTTTTTAATTTAAGCGTTGCTGGAATTAAGTGCTTATTAAGATTTATAAATTTTACTCCTTAGTAGGGCTAGCCGCGCTTTTGGGCTTGTATGGTAGTACCGCCACTGTGTACACATGTATGCCCACAGTATCTTATGTTCGGGCAGATGCAGAACACATTAAGGATTCTCATCGGAATAACATACAATGCGATTCTTTATCGTTACACAACTTTTTATTTACAGTGTTAGTAGATCGGAAGTCATTCTTAAATAAGAAAGCAAAACATTGTGTAGTACTAACTACACAGACTAAAAAATATGCAATTCAAATAGGAGCCCTTGTTTTTTTCGTGTGCGTTAAAAAGAATATGAAAAAGAAGGCTCACTTAAAAAAGTCTGTTGAGAAAAACGTTGCATGGTACAAAAGTTTTATAAAATATTAAATATTTGTACAGGTGGATTTATTGTCGGTGTTTTAATACGGCCCGATATAATTATAATATTTGAACATGCGACTGCTTTTAACATACGTTTTAATTCTTTCACTCCATCTGGTAAGTAACCCTGGTGAAGCCTCGTAAAAGATTAGGATGATCTGTGTGATAGCTAAAATAATAAATTTAGACAACTGAATTAAAATAAAAATCCTGTTAAATATTGCACATACCATCAGGTAAGCCGCTTGCTCGTCTTGCCTCCTAATCCAAGAAAAAAAAAATTAATCTGTCATCAGTGACACGATCGATTGTCATCACCCGAATATAATTGCAGAATTATGCAAAACCTTTTTTTAAATGACCAATACCGTTTGAGTCATAATTTCGCACGTGAGTCACTCTTACCGTACATCGTCGTTTCTACACCGACGTCACGCGACATAACCCAGATTTTCGGATCGCCGAGCGCCAGGGCCTTCGATCTCCATAATAGGCAATGCACGAAACGTCGCGTCGCCGTCAACCAACCCGTTTACAGATTTCAAGTTTCACTACACCACTATCGTGAACACGCCCCGAATCACGTGAAAGCAAACACTTCCACACAGACTGAAAATAAGTTAAACTGCTACCGCATTGGTGCAATTTAATGTGTAAAATATAGGACGTTCGAAACTTGAACTAAGAATAAAATTGAATATCATAAATATTTTTTTTTCTTTAAAGGCTCTTGTTTATTATAAGGTGAAAGAACACGTGCAGCGTAATTACAAACGCTGCTAATTTAAAAGTCAATTATCGCGCTCGAGATCTGGCATAAACGATTTTATGACTATGTTTACCGGTACGTTAACAATAAAGAATTACCAATAATATATGATTATTCATATCATTTATTTTCCTTATTTCTTTAAAGTAATAAAAGATTTCGTTAAGGCAATATGACAACCGTGTTCCATCACTGAACGTATTTAATGTTTCGAAAAAATCGAATATGGAGCGCAGTCGAAACAGTCTCTTTTCGGCCGGTTATTTTTACATGTGTTCCAAAATCAAATTCAGCGGGGAATTTCGACGCAATTAAATGATTCCGACTCGTAGATCGCAGCGTCCCGGTGGCGCGGCGTGGGAGCGTTAGGAACGTCGACCCCGCACGCAACTATAAATACTCTTAATCCATCGTCTTGTACCGGCCGCTTTCCCGCCAATTCACGAATTTTTTAAAATGCAATTGCGTATTTGTAAAGAATATAAGGAGCATGCAGACATGGATATTTCGGTCTGATTAGTCGATATGGTGAGCACATATCAGATTCCGTTATTTGAGTGTCCCGTTCCGTTATTTTGCTAAATGACTTATCTAAACCGTCTACAAGCACTATCAAGTAAAAGTACTTAGTTTTAAATATAAATTAGTTCAAAGTTTTTATCAAATCTACATATAACATAATTAAATTGAGCAACACGTGCCAAATAATTTAATTAACTTCCCAGACTCTAGTATGCGAGTTTAAAATTGGTGCGGGTTGAGATATTTTACGTCCCAGTATCAACCTGCACTATCGTCGTTTTTTGTGCTATCTACGCAGAATTCGTTACCAGTTAAATATATGGAGCGGTCGTAAATATACGACAATTCTTATTCGAATTTCGAATAGCTTACATGCCCTACTAGTTATGAAAACTTTAATATAATTTATACAAGTGTTGCCTACACTAACATTTAGATTGTCTATAAGGCGTTTTTATTATACACACGTTTGCAGCGATAGGACGTCGTTAACTGTCAACGGCGACCAACTGATACAAATTGTTTCGTCAGAGGTCAATGCCACCAACAGATGGTGATAACAATTGAATCAGTTCCACTTGCAGCGAATTAATGTTCATTAGGAGATGCGAGACTGACCGTCTTACGGCTAATAAGTGGTACGCTATCTACAGCTAGTTCCTAGAGCAGGGGCTGCCAACAATTCGCTCGGTATGTCCTAATTCAAAGAGCTATCAAACTATCATAATACAAACGTGAAATCATATTATTGATGAAATTAAATTCAGAACCATTTATAAAACAAGTACAAGGCGTCTTAAAGATATACATGATGCTGCTTAGACCGGTCAAGAATTAATAACAAACCACAGGATATCACTGACATAAACACATCGGTTCGTCATGTGACCATGATAGCTGGAAAGTATTCATAAAGTGAATACTTCAAATCTATCATTGAACTAATCTGTTTCTCTGTGAATAAGTCTTGTACTTTATTAAATGACCTTTTTTGTCTTACTTGACACACGCAACTTTCCCTTACTTGTTATGTTTCATATTAAAGTCATTAGATTGTACCATGTATTTTTTTTAACAAATTTGATTAAAATACACTTTCGTACGAATACAGTGATTTCACGTGTAAGTGGACAAGATTGCGACAGTTCCTTTACATATCATTATGGAAAAGGTTGAGCATCACTGACTAGAGTATAACTAAGGACGTGCTGTTCTATTCTCTTCGATGACATCAGTAATCGAGTCGAGATTTTATCACATTATGATGATGCTCCCCGTATCACAGAAATAATCAACATCTCTAATAAAAATAGAAATAATGACCGAGTTGTAACTCCATCACAAGGACTGGTTTATCAAGTATAAGATGATTGCTTCTTATTTCTATTAGACTTTGTATACAATTTAATGCATCGTTTCACTTCTGTACCTGCTTTAAGAGAGACAAATGAATTGGTTTGCCGAGTTAAAATAAGGTGTTAAAAGACTGTTCTGGTATTTAAGTATTTCTTGGTTTAATTTTCAATTGCTATCCCAATAACGTCATGCTATTTATAACATTTTTTGACCAGATAATAATGTGACGCCGCAGATGCAATATCACTAGAGCCAATGTTTAGTTGATCCATAACAATTGCGAATGCGTTTAGAAATTATATATAGTTAAGTGAATTAACGGTGTGATGTTATGTTAAAAAATTACAATTACAATTTGAATGTATTCAATCGTGAAATTAAAGTAGAATTCTTTTGCAGTCCGTTTGAAGTAGTGACACTGTGTCATCAGAATTTTAACTAGTATTGTTGCCAAAGGAGTTACATAGCATAGAGATTATGTTTCAATGATTTGGTTCAAGATAATGTGTGATAAGTTTTTTAGTGCAAAGTGTTATTTCATAAAAAATGCACTTTTAGTAGTGCACTAAGATTACACGACTCTGACCGACAGTTGTAGCCGTAGTGAAGCTTCTGGCAACAGACTACAGTTACGGTTTTAGTTAGTTCTTTTTTTGCACCGACGCTCGGAATTCGTCTCGTACGTACGAAACTCGGTCGTCGCTGATAACTTTCCCGTCACTAGGTCAGTTCTGCGCGTCGCTAACGGTACAATCAGGTCCGTCCGTCGCCACGTAACATTTTGCGTTGCAGTTTCGAACCCGCCCAACGATTGCCGTCGGAACGCGTGAATTTCGACCTTATCCCCTCTGCTAAGGTTCCATCGCAGTGCACGAATGGCAGCAGTACATTTCGCCTTGAACTTGCTGATAACGAAGAGTCAGCGCGCGATCCGTGATTCGTTTCTCGCTCGCGCGAATTTTAATCGACTTATTCCGTTATTCGAATGGCCGATATGTCGACGCCGCTTATACACGTTTTCGATGGAAAATAAAGAAAAAAAAACGAAAAAAGTTTTTATGTAGAACTAATAAAACAATGGTAATTCAAAAAGAATCTTCTTTGTTAGTAATTTTATCCCGATGGTTAACTCCTACTAGTGTTGTACTACGTACTATATCCATGTTATTATATTTTGGCATTATTCCTTAAGATATTCAAAAGTAAATGTGTCTGAGAAAAAAACTGTTTTTAACGAAAACATCCAAAAATCTAATGGCCAATAAGAAAATTAATAGCTCAGAATATTTCATTAGATGAACACTGCATCCTATAGTTTCCGATATCGTTTGGTAATATATCTTTTTGCCAGTATACGCGACTACATTGTTAATGTGACTGCCGCATTTGCATGTAACGATTTGTTTTATTTATACAAACGTCGTTGTCAAATAAGAATAATTTTTACGATGTACAAAACTTCAAGGCACTGTTAGCGCCTTCTGGATAGACCGTAAATAAATATCGTTAAAATTGACGTTAGCCGGAGATTAGGACGCCACATCTTGGACTGTCTCTTGGCCACTCATGCTATAAAGTATTTAAATCTTCGAAAGTCCGGAAACTTAAACAAAAAAGCGAAACTTAAAGGAAGTATTGATAATTCTCACATTGCCGAGAATCGATCGGTTTTCTGAAACGATAGATTACATAATCCTATTTCGTCTAGAAATTGATCTCCATCAATCGATTTGGACGGGGGATTACAAAAATCACTTAAAAGTCGGTCAAAAGTTACTTAAGTTTAGATTAAATCATAAATAAGAGCATGTTATATAAGTTCCTATTTACTTGTTTACGTGATTTTTATTTTATCACTTTACTATTTACTTTTTTGTATTTAATAGTAATGTAAATGTAGGTGTTAGAAGATATTAATTTTTTATTTAGTTCTAATGGCGTTAAATATATAATATTTTACTTCGGCCCAATTGAATGATGAATTAATGAATGATGAAATCGCATATCATCAGAGACTTGACGGGCGGGACTAATTTTTGTTGATGAAAAGATAAGAAGTATTTTTTTTCTTTTCAATCATAGAGCACGGCGGCCAGCGTCAATTACAATAACGAGTAGGAGCATGACATCACTTTGGGCGGTAAAAAGATTAGTAATAAAGTAAACACTTTGGTATAAATTTATTACGTTATTTAAGTGCGGTCTCGCCTTCGCAACGTGTTGAATGTAACGCAATAAAATATTCTGAGCTGTGTACGTGCTGATATAGTCGGTGTAAACCCGGCTTTGTCTATTCAGATATCGAGTAATTTATCATAGAAAATCCGCTAAATTAACCGAACTCACTCAAAATCTGTTCAACAGTCAACACTCAACACTCTGTGAAATTATGTCATATTAATGTGTTTACCGTAAACTATTAATTCTCATAACATATCTATTAGTCTTCGTATGTTATGATCCGGTTGATCGGCAAAAGCTTTTGTTCGAGGATTCCCTTGTACCTCACAAGTTCTAAAATTTTGGTCCGCTTTGCCGCATAAAAAGTGACGAACCTCGGGTTCGCAGAAGCTGTTTAAAGACCAATTAGTGCATTTATATTTATTTATCTATTTTACATTTTCATCTAACAATTTTTGATGATCAAGCCAAAATTGAATATTATGCGAGTTCAATAATCGTAAAGCGGTTACGTGCTTTGCACAACAGGTGACGGGATACCGTTGCCTTTGCTTTAAGCCCACTTTTGTATTCAAAAGGGTCGCTGTCGTCGAGTATGAATTCTCAGTGCGCTGACGTCACCCAAGGGGAGCGCCATTATGAGGTAATCTCTAAATATCCTTACGAGTGTAAGGGTCGTTTTTTGTCCGAACAATTTGTGATGGTTCATATTAGTCATTGGCGTATTAACAGACGCGTCCCATTGCGCTGACGGCGTTCGACGTTAGTAGATACATGTTAATAAGAATTTTAATTGAGCTCTGGGACGTGCTACTTACCGAGAGTTAATTAGCGAGACTGTTCTTGTAGATTTATGAACGCCGCCGCCGCTGGAATCTGGATGCGTTTAGTCACACACCCAGGAAAACTCGACTACCGTGACCTCAATCGGCTAACCTCAGCTAAATCTTGCACTATTAAGAAATAAATTGTTATTAATTTGTTGCAGTCTTAATAAAATCAAATGGAAGTCGTTTTGACGTTCCATTTTATTTCATCGAAAATGTTTTAACGACATCCGTGCAACGTTCGAAAGATTATCGTATAGATCGAATTAATAAACGAAGCATCCATCAATATCCGTTACAGGAAGTTGTTTATTACCTGTTGATTTGGACATTGCAATGTACGCCATTTTTAAATTGAATTTCGTAATTAAAAGAATCACCAATAGTTTGTTCGCTTTCTTTTCCAGCGAATTGATATTATTTAGTAAAATGATAGTTTTTTTGACCATCTCTAAAAAGAACACGAAGATTTAAATGTATGCAGGTATGAGTAATCTTTAACTACATTAAAGCGATTTGAAGATTGTACTTTTACCTTTGACATTTTTTAACAAATTTAAAATGTGTTGCTAACACTAAAGGTTGATACAATATATATTATCATTACACTAAACATAACCTAAAAATGTATTAAACGTACTCCACGGGGCATGGTATCAAAAACGCTGACTTCATTTTCCCTGTGGTTATACGTAACTTTTGGGCAAGAAAAGAACCAGCCCTCTTGTCACCAACCGCAATAATAAGGTTGATTAAGTTTGATCCACATTATAATGTCGATCACGTCTCATCTCGGGCAGATCTTGCTGTTGTCTTGGTCTAATCATGTTAGAATTGTACATTATTAATCAAATTTCGTAACCGCAGACGTTGACTGGTACGACGTCGACCAAAACTTGATGGATACGGATAAAATGAATGCATACATATTTTCTTGACAATATTTTACCAGAACGTGAACGAACCATGATTGTCAATGCAGTGTAGTTTGCGGTTCATTCGCTGATGGGAAAGACACTTGCACAACAATTACGCAGTCGCTTAATTTATTCCATTTGACCAGACAAAGGGACAACTGTTGTTTTTTTCCACTTTGTTCCTTCAATGCGATGCACTACAAGGTTTTCTAAGCTTCCTGTCATTGTTAACGAAATTCTACTTTTAGGCCAGTGGTAAACTGAATTTACATCCATTAGACAAAAAAAAAAACACTTTCTTACATCCATTTAACCAGTCAACTGCCGAGTCTCATTGGTAAAAAAAATCTTTAAGATTGATGTATTAGTAAAGTTTTAATTGCGGTCTTCGAGTTGAGAGCCGTTAGTGCAGTTTTTGTTTTATGGTTTTCCGATCGAAATCTGTTATGCAATTTCTTTTCCTTTCGTCTTAGTTACCACGAACAGCGTAAAAAGATCAGTCGGACCTTCATTAATCGTCAACAAGTCATATTTAACCTTAAACCATTGTCTTAGAATCTAATTTATCGCGTAAAGTACGCAACAGTAGCCGCTGCATCGACATTGAATTCAATTGCTCTGGAAATAAATTCTATTTTTGGGTCTCCATCTGTTTATAATATCGAAACTGTGTCGGCGTTCTGAGTGATTGCAGGCGTCTTATATTACAGAAGCTGGTTTTAGTACTAGAGCTGTGACAAACGGCTCTTTGTGCTCGTACACGAGATTTTACGAAAGCTGTGAGCGCTATGACGTCATCGCGTCCTTTAGTGATATCTTAAGGCGTTTTCTGCAGTTTTAATCATCTTTATGTCTAATAAAGTATATCGCATTGGAGGTGTGATAAATTTAAAAAACGGAGTTTGTGTTTGTAATACTAAATTTTTTCTATTGAGTTGTAGCGATTATCGTGATGATGGAACAAGACAACAAAACAAAGAAAGCAGCGATAATCACCTACCGTGCGGTATGAGGTAGTTTTATTCGAAACATCAGAGAACTCGTGCGTTTGTTGAAAACTATTAAAACAGAACTAGGCCCTCATTCTCAAGGTATATTCCTAAGTTGTATCAGACGGGAATTGTAGCTGGCAGCCATGTTGTACTAATGTAATGTTATACTATTATATAAATATTAACGTTATTAAAATATATTTTGTAAATTTGCAAAAGGAAGAGTGAGTGCATCTGCATCTGCGCAAACGTTTGGGCACTATAATATAGTCGGAATCGGTCGGGAGGATATAATTATTGTGTTATTTAAACGAAAACGCTTCATTCATAAGATTTTCCGTAGAAATAAAGTTTCATTGTAAAACAACAACAGTTTGAGCTTGAAAAAGATATTATTCGACGTAACAGGAGATAACCAATAAAACTAAAAAAAGCCTAGTAAATTATTAAAAACAAAAAAAGAAGTAATAACGTAACGTGTACACTAAAACAACAGCGGTGACAGTATTCGGCCTTGCGCTCGTACGGCCTGATCAAATTATCTCAGTATGCGATATGACGCTGTGACACAATCCGTTCAAATTTCTCGACCACAATGGTTCGTTATAAAAATGGGTCTGGTCGAATACCAGTTGGAAGATAATCAAGCTCTTGGAAAGTTTCAATGGGGCATAGACAGAGAGGCATGAATAATTGTAGCTAGTAAATTTGGTATGGTCAAGCAAGTTAATAAAACAGGAGCATCATTCACAACTCATTGTTTTTTTATAAACTGTGTCTTATTGTGATGGAAAGTTTTTGGTATGAAATTACTCCGTTGCAATCAAATTTTTGGAAAATAATTAGAATTTCGTTTCCCCATTAACATTTATTTGTTAAATACATACACTAGTGTAATAATATAATCTCGTACTGTTTTTCGTTTATAAAGATTACATGAAAAATTACCCAGGTTCTAAAAGTGATACGAATATTTGTGCAAGGTAGGAATCGTTCCTACCACCTTCCCGTATTTATAGATTCTATTTCTAATTTATGTTTGACCATATTTTATCTTATCTTATCTTATCTTAACTGACGTTGACGCTTTTAGCCTATGCGGCTGTGTAAAGCTTCATCGGATCG
>DWHO01001051.1:0-16723 GCA_018247575.1 Eurytides lysithous rurik
ACCAGCAGCTGCGAAATTGGGTCACGAGCTCCGCGCCACCTCGCGTCCGAACCGACCGATTGTACCAGACCTCCACCGCTGCACACGATTCCCACGAACTCGACAAACGACCGAGGCGAACGGGATGCGACGGGGACCCGCCGAAACTGGCTCAGATTCAAGATGACAAATGAAATAAACCATTTAACTTTTTGAAATAGTCAATTTCCAAATGACAGTTAGAACGCGGAATTGGCGGGAGCGATGGCGCTCTGTGACATAACAAAAGTGATCTTTGTAAATAGATATGATTAAAATGAATTACATATATTTGTCGCTATTTTATTTATGTTTCGTGTATGTATCTATAGTTTAGATTATAAAATAAATTGCTATGACAAAGTACGATATAATGAGGTAAGCTGATTACAAATTGCGTTGCAAGCCGTTTGAATATTTAGTTTAGAATCGAATGTGTCGCTGTCTCATAAACAAACGTTTAAAGCGCTCGAATATGGCACAAACAGCATCAATAGTTTCTAATATCAATGTATGAAAACGGAGAAGGAAAACAGCAATGCGCCGGCATCGAACGCTCGAGTCAACGAACGTCATTGAGGTTCTACAACAGACCAAATGCAACCTTACGCCACTGTAACAGAGAGTTTAATCGAAAGTAGCTTTGTAATAACCTAGCCTTGGCTCCTACTCGCCTAGCTGACTTAGACATTCTATCTACTTTTACGAGTACATAGGCGAAGGCTCCAACGCTGCTTGCTACTTATAGATGTACTGAACACTAAGTCGATGCAACCAGTCCGGTCACACGTCAGCTGTACATGACTTTACGTAATGTTCTAATTCTTGCCAAACACTTTCGTTAAACCACTACCTGTCAGCATACTGCGCGATGTAAAATAGAGCTGTGCGTAGTCGTTGACGACGGTATCTACGGTGGATCACAGACATGGTTCATTAATATTTATTGTTTCATGATCGGAATCATTATAGAACTGTGAATTATTTCAATCACATAGATATATACAATGCCTGCTTGATGTTATAACATTTTCAATAATAGTTAACGAAAATGGTATAATCTAAGTTAAGAATAATAATGTATGTTTGAATAAATAAATAAATGAACCCAAATTTCCAAAAAAAAAATATATCCAATATGCTCCTAATCTATATGCAATAATACTATAATTATATTTTATGCTTAACATCTCAATCTTATGCCAGCTATTAAATTCAACTAATAAAATTTGAGTAACAAAAAATATAATTTACATACATAACGAAAAAAACACTTTTATTTCTTCATACCGGTGATCTGCTTTAGAAGTCACATGATTAAATATGTTTATACTGTTGTAAGAATATTTTTTTAAATCAACAATAAACAAATCGTTGTTGATCGCATCGGCACTCAAGAGTTTTAAAGCATTTAATAACGTTTTCTGTCATTAGGGTCATGGCCCAATAATAGCGCTGAGCTGTTGTTTGTAAACGTAATTTGATCAGAATTGTAAATATTTTTATATACATTTTGAAAATAAATTTGTATATATGTCTATTTAACTGCAGAGAGATGTTAGAAGCGACCACATACAGCAGATGAGCTCAAATTCACATGAAAATGTGACGACAGCGTGAACAATAAGCTATAATAAGCTTAAACCATATAATATTTTAGTTTTATTAAAAGTACAAATTTAAGTGTATAAAATTTTAGTTACAATTAAATGAACACTGGAAGTTAAATTCATTTTGTGAAATTCGGAATGAATTTGAGTTGATTTTTAACTAAAATAAATATGTTTAATGATCGGCTAATACTTTATGACAAAACGGTAGTTTGCTACGGTTAGAAGTTCATATTTAAAAATGGTAAGCGAGTCCGTAAATAAATAGTCGAAAGTAAGATCTGTTCGTGCTTCGCTGATTATTTATTAATATTCAAAGCCAACAATTAAAGGTCAAGTTAATGTCGATACATTGTTATCTTTCTGGCTTATTACAACAGTCATTAAGTATTAATAGGCAATTGATAGTTATTCTCATCAGGCCGTTGTATCATCCAAGGGTCGTAATTGCATTTTAACGTCATATTCATAGGACCTCGGCCACAATATTGTAAACACCAGAAATTTTCTAATCAAACGAAAGCTTAGGAGTTGTTGCTTTCCATTTTGAAACAGAAAATACACGAAATTTAATATATTGTATAAAAAAGGATATTCAGGATACCCAACAGAGCTACAATTTATTTATGTCAACTTAGTCAGCGAGCGACTAATTCTTCGCTTGCTTAATTATTAATACCGGCGGTGGTTATCCGTAAAAACTAGGATTGACTGGGGTGATCACACACTTTAGTTAACACAAAAAGTTCGAGTAGTTCTATGGTACGCCTCTTGAAACCATTTTAACCTCTTTGGGCATATATACTTCTCTGAGAATATTTGTACAATTATTTTGGGCTGCCCTACAATATGATGCTCTCCTCTGTCACTTTTTCAGGTGTGGTAGTAAAACAAGCCAGTGACTACATCTGTTCTTATTCAGTAATCCCCCCTACACGGTACTCTTATAACGCATTTACATATTATCCTAGAACACTGTTTCATATAACGCGGAACCAATCAACCGCGATATATGGAGGATTATTGTATTTATATTGATTCTTTTTTCAAGAAAGAAGAACTAAGCAAATAAACACACTTTCGGTTTAGTGTCTAAACTTCATAAATATTGTTTTATTGCAGTCGTAACTATTGAAATTAATATTAAAGGAAAATCATTTTATTAAAAGCCGAGTCATGGATTCTATTCTATGTATAAAGAACGCTACCATTTGCCTATTCCATTGTTTTTCCCAATTGCAGTCAATTAAAAATTGAACCGGAGCCAAAAATTCAGTATAACAGTCATTCACATTCCACTTTGTACGGTTCATCGACCTAACGTGCAGTTCTTTCAGCCTTACAGCCCCATTCCTTTCCGTAGGCTTTTGTTCGAATAAAATTGTTTCATGTTAAACACTTATAAATTACATCGATATAAATTCAGTGTTTAATTTTTACCGAAACCATGTCACAGTTTGGGGTTAAATACATTTTTTTTCAATTTTATTATTATATTAAACTTTTTTTCGGTAATAAACTTTTAAATCCTAATGCGCTGGATTAATGATCGATCATGACATGACAAACCATAAATGCGGTATTCTATCCGAAGACAGTTTGAAATCAATTCAATACGTAAATTTTAATTAACGATAATTATATTTTTTTATATTTATGTAAATATTATATTTAAAAAAAATTCTAGTCAGCGTTGCACACTGACGATCCTTCGTAATGCGACACCTGCACGGATACGTGCACACATGCAAGAGAGCGTCGTTGAAAAACCCCTTCAGAACATTTTAAAAACCAGGACTTTGACGCCTTGCATGCAGCACTTAGCGACCGGGGGAGTTATGTAGGCGCGCCCTAGTTTCAGGGTGCGCGCTAGCTGCAATGGGTGAACGAACGTCTTTGACCCACCTAGTACCTGCGCTGGGGCCACCCTCCCCACCCCCGCCTCCCAGTGCCGCCCCTAGACTGATAAAAATAACGCCCCCACAAAAATGCCATTGAAAACTCTTCCACTATTTAACCGATCTGTTATTTCTGTTAAATTACGTTTTTAAGCAGTTTTTAAGAAAGCAAGTCGTAGAAATAATGGCCGAAGCTTAATTAATGCAAATAATTCGCTTTATAAAAAATATAATATAATAAGTACGCAAAACATAATAAGTATATATAACAATTACTTGTATCAAGTTTAAACGAGAAAAGAATGTTTTTATTAATGTGTTTGTGTTTTTGTTGTAGGAATATAATAGCGAAACCCAATTTGCTTTAAGACTAATTCAGTCTATTTTTGATAAAATCTTTCTAGTAGCTTATCGCTTTTAATTAAAGCAAATAAAATAAATTGTGTTAGTAGCATTAGAGACAATCGAATACAAATATTAAATACAAGAAGCTTGTATCATAAAACAAAATTTTGATTTATAACACAATGATATATTTTGTCAAAATGTATGAGCCAAAATATTTCAACCAAATGAGTATATATACATTATATATTTAAGAAATTAATGAATTACTTCTCTTTACTTATTTTTTTTAATTTTTCCTCTACAGCTTATAATTAATGTCTGAGGTCTTATGTGTATATTAATAAATTAATTATAAAGTATTAAATGGCGGAGATAAGTTACAAATGCGAGAATACCCCACCGACGTATTCTTGCTGAGTTTTTTTTCGCCTGTTCTTCTCAGGACCGAGGTATTTTTTTCAGAACAGGTAGTAGAATCAAATGACGTCAAAAAGTGATTGTAAATCAATCCAATTTTGAATAAAGATTTTGACTTTGACTTGCACAGTTATGCAGAAGTATCAAGTGATACACACGTTTTCTATTAATAAATTCATTAAATTTATACAAGGTAGGTACATACGTATTTATTAGATAGGACATTTTGAACAGTCGATACATTACCGCACCGAAAAGATTGCATTATTGTGTACATTTGTACGCTTCAACAACATTACACTCCCTCGGCAGTCGAGTAATAGAAACATCCTTAGGCATTGCTGTACCAGGACTGCCGGCGTAAATGCGACTAGATGGGGCATCGCGAGTGCAGATCGGTATTGTATAGCGGTGTTTTTATAGATCGGCCATAAAGTTAGGCATCGCTGTACCCATGCAGGATTGCCGGCGTAAATGCGACTAGATGGGGCATCGCGAGTGCAGATCTATATTGTATAGCGGTGTTTTTATAGATCGGCCATAAAGTTCGCGTAGGGGCGTCGAGCCGGGGCGAGGCCAGCACGTGCGGGTTGCAGCGGGTGAACGAACGCCATTGACCCACCTCCGAGGCCTACTTATAGCGGGCCGATAACACCCCTCGGTGCGATAACGTTGCTTGCCGTGTTGGCTGCGTTTTCGTTTCTAGTTTTAGCTGTTTTTCGTTTCTCTTTTGTATTAAATTCGACTGGCAGGCATTTTGGCAAAAAAAATTATATGAACGCATATATGGCGATTCAAGTTGCTGTCTGTAATGTAATGGCCAAAAATTCTTTACCCGTTCGTCGTCTTCACCAATATGTCATGTAAGTGCAAAAACAGAAACTTGGTGTACTCAGTAAGCTCAGTTACATCTTACAGAATGTCGTTAGAATGTTATCAACAACGGCAGTCTTAGAGTCTTGATTATGTACTCAACAGATTTTCCTTATAGTTTAGCACAATTTTGTGTCAATGTCAAGTGTAACTAGATTAACGCAATTAATCCAGCTGCATTAATCACTGTTTAAGCGCTTCGGAACCGGAGCGTTTTAAATTGCGTCTGTGTCTGAAGTTTTTCCTAAAATTCTGAATTTAAAATTTTCATAAAAATCCTGAAATAATGTTTTTTGGTATCTCAACAATTATATTGGCAGTTACGGCGTACTCATACTTATGCATCTACATTAATGAAGACAATAATATCAACCCGCATACGATCAAGTCACTCTTCTATTATTCATAGGAACTAGATCAAAGTTTTGTAGAAATTACCTCTTACAATGATATTTTATTATATATTTATTTAAAAAAAAAAGTCATTGAATTTTTGTTACTTAATTATTTTGAGAACCCCACTTCGAAATTCTTTGTGTAAAGTATAAGTGGACTGCTTTAAGACATTTTCGTGCGGTATTATCATCTCTTTTGACGTCCATTGCACCGTATTCCCACTTCCGGCCTCGTAGATTCGATCAATACGAGCCGGGGAACGAACCCGTGACCTCGGGCTGGTAACTGGGCCGCCGCGCAAGCGCCGCCGCGACATCGACGAGGTGCATTCGTTGTCACAGCCTGTTTTGAACGTATCAACATATTAACTGGCAACTATGTGTTATTGAATAAAATGTTTTGACATTATATTCTAAATATTGATATTTAAAATAAAAATATCGGAAATTCTTCTCGGCAAAAATTGCAAAGTGAAAAATGAGATAGTATTGTGGACGGAAAATGACTTTATTTAGGTGATTTTTTTCGTAACTATTCTCTCAGCAAAGTGATATCAAGAAATCTTATCGTATATAATGTTTACGTATCGATTTGAGAATCACGGTTTTTCTAAAAATAAATTAACAATCGCCTGGACATACCATAACTTAGTGCTCTACGTTCTTGTCAATGGTTATAAAATCAAGTGTCAATAGATATTACGCAGCACACACTTGTAAGATTTCCACTTCTCAGATATTCGTTTAAAAAATTAAGTTGAATGACATTAAATATCTCTCAAGGATAATATTTTGTTCAATTTACAAGTATTGACGGTGTTAAGATGTAAATTGATTTTGGTAAAGAATTTAAAAGTTAAATATTGGCCTTTTTTTATAAGCATTAAAAGTACCACTCAAAATATAATTTTTTCAAAGAAATTTTAACGAATATTATGTTGTCGCTTTAAAGAGGAAAATCTATTACTTTAAGGAATACTTGTGTGACCAAAAAGAAACTGATAAAGTACGCTAGTAAGGTCAAGTAGGTACGTAACGATATAAATAAATAAAAGTACTTACTCTATAATTTTCTACCGATACCAAGTATTTTTTCTAAAATACTCGTATCGCTATGTCAGTGTTACAGTTTTTAATAAAAATAATATGAATATTCTTATTTTATATATGATGTTACATATAGCCCGTAAATATTGGAAGTCCGTTAGACATATCAAAAGCAAGTAAGCAAGCAATATTGTATATAAATATTGTTGGTATTTCTGTATCCAATTTACAAAAATTGTTGCTTTTGGAAACCGCCACAAAAATAGAATATTTCCTAGCCCTCTCATGTACTACTTACGTCTATTACTACTACTATACATTCATGTTTTATTTATACTATAAAAAATCTATCAATACAAGATATCGATACTTTTCAGTCGAGCTCAAGTAAATATCGAAACTTTACGACCGATACTGTATCGAGTAAAAACATCGATACTTTAATGGTATAGTTTCTTACGGAGGGCCCCACTGTCACACACAGGCAGTTGTCTATAACCGAGAAAACTATTTAATTCATGAATATTTTCACACCAGAGTAATTACCATGCATCGAGATTCACTAAATTATATCTCGGTATGACGAACAGCACTACGCCGTTATGGTAAAGCGAAACACAATATCTGACCTGAGAACCTTAGACCTGAAAACTACCCTCTATCGTGCTGAAAGAGGGCTCACTAAGGATTCTGCTCACAATATAGGGCAAATTCAAATGAGCGCTGTCAGACGGTATCACGCCCTTAGATCAAGTTTTTGATACCTTCATTAGCAAATGGGCTAAAGACTAGAACTCACTCAACTTCACCGAGTCTCAAGCGAATCTTGAGGTTCAGGTGGAGTAAGATACTTGACAATCGGGATGAGGACAAGTGGTTGGGTTCATTGAACGAATTGTGCTCGAGAGCTGACGTGTGCAGAAACTGAGTTTGTCCACACAGTCAATACAAATCGATATCATTGTTTAATAAATAAACAACATTAAACGCCATCGTTTTATAAGGCGTATTTCAATACTTTTGTGCATAATATCTGTTTTAGATACAGAAACGAAATAAAGAGAGACTGACCGAGAAAGTGTCACTTACATTTAAACATCCCCGTTTCGAGTTTTTTTTATATGATTAGTAATAACATATTATGTATGAATATATATACCGGAAATATGTAGATAGACTCAGGGTTCTTTAAAATGAAGGCAATCTATTGTTTCCCGGGTTTAGCTATACAGGGATATTTGGGTAACCCTTATTTGATTTTTGTTATTATTATTCAGGGAGGCTACGCATTAGGCAATGCTCGTTTCCTCATTCGCTCACAGAATAACAATCATTTCATATTCCTTTGTACGTCTACAGTGAGATACTTTGACACTTGGTGAACACTACACGGAGTTAGAAAAGTAAACATTTTCGGTAGGTATTTAGTATCTATAGTTTTTAAATGAATTTTTATTTAAGGAAAATTGAAAGATAGCTTGCGTAAAATTCACACAACGATACAATACGAATAGGTAAATTTCAATATGGAAGATTTGGTCAAGAAAACCAGAGAATGTGTATGTCTTTATACTTTTAATTGAAACGTAATTTATTTTCGGCCCCGTAACTGAATTCATCCCAAAATTATACAGAAAAAGTATTATAAAATCGGGGACGTATTGAGTAGATGGCGGTGACAGGGATAAGAAATTTAATTTTTAAAACATAAAGAATTTTTGTATGCATGTTAATATCAACCACTTAAAGAAAATACCTAACTACCCTATGATCAACCTATTAATAAATACGGGAAAGTAAGTGAACATTCACTCGGATACTTTTGTCATATAATATGACACTGGTATATTTTAATAAATTTCAAAGCATCGATCGCACGAGGCGACTTCAAGTTCAATAGAATAGAACTCACATGAAGGTAAACGCTATTAGAATGTAACCACGAGGTAATTATTTAGTATACAAGTTAAACACAGCCAGGCTCATGTGTACGGCCCTGTTGCAATGCCAAGGCGACTGCCAAAAGGCGTCGTGAGGTCAGAGCCCAATGTCAGGGGCCCTAAGAATTTGTCTTCGCGGCGTATAAGTTTTACTAGTTCATACAATACTGACAGTAGAGTTATAAACATCGTGTACGCGTTAACTCTGCTAAGATTCAGATATACATACTTGTTATAATGAGATATCATTTTTGAGGTGGAATGTTTGTATTATTCTCAAAATGCTAGTTTTTGAAGAATTAAAGGTTTGGGATTTGTAAGACGTCTCTTCGATAAACATACCAAAGTAATAAATTTAAAATGAATGAAGCAAAACGATGAAGCTAAAATATCTCTCCGATTCTAACCAAAATAGACATATTTGCATAACTCATCAATCGTATTTGTATATAAATCAAACTTAAAAATTCTTTTAGTTGATCAAAGATTTTTAGAAATAAATAGAATTTTAAGTGGGTGGAACAGCGCAACGTACAAAATCAATAGAGGCAAATTTCTGTTTCGTACATATAAATAGAAGTACCTATTTATTTGTAGGGATTATGTAACATGGCAGTGACAGTGGTTCGACCCCCCTTTGACCTATTTTCAAGTCCCTACCAACGGTATCGTGACGTAAGCGTGTATGCGGCGGCGAATGTGATAACTATGGACCTCTACAAATTAACGGCTATCTTTATTTTAGATACAGTTATAATAAAAGTTCAATTACAAATAAAAATGTTGTAAAATTATATGAACTTAAACGTAAAGGATAAAACGGAAAAGGAAGAACGTTATAAATTTTATATAAATATGATATTTAGTTTTATTTGTACCTTTATATCAAAATTAATTTATAAATGATTTGCTTTAGTAGTTTAATTCGACAATTTCGGAACATAACTATCGCGTATATCCTTATTTTAAATTCCTATCGATACGGTTCAGTAAAGTCTAAGACAAATGTAATACTACTTACGGACGCAATGGCTTTGTATCTGAAAGTGGTGAAACTAATTACAAAAGAGAAAATGCGGACTTGGAGAAAGTGTATCATGAGTAAATACTGAAATAAATCAAACTGGACTGCTATCTAAACAAGTGGCCATGTTTACGGGTGTTTCAAAGATGGCGGCGCTGTTGCTATGACAACGCTGCAACCGACGCACCGACCTACTTCGCTCAAATGTTAATGACCTCCAAAACCCAGGTCGAAGTTCACGCGGAGCACGAGTAAGAGATCCTCTATCTACCCCTATAGACGACTTCTACGGGTCCGCCCATGTATTGATCCGATGTAATTTCTGTTAGAGATGGAATCTAGGTTAATTCGGGCCGCCGTTGGTCACGTAACCCCATGGAAGAAATCTGTTTACAACTCGAAATCTCGACTGCTGTCCCTTTTGACATGATTTATTTTCGTAGAATATAACATGAACGCTCTATTGTTGTGCCAGTACTTTCGTTTATCAGTTTTTTTAATAATATTCTAAACCTGCAGCTAAATTTATTATTTATGGTAATTAAATTTTGCTATACCTGGACATTTAAGTTGTACTGACTTCTTTTCTTGCATTTTTATCAGATGACATCTATGATCAGTGGCGATACTACCATACAAGCCCAAATGCCCGGCTAGCCCTACTGAGGAGTAAAATTTATAAATCTTAATTAACACATAATTCCCGCAATGCTCAAATTTAAAAATAAATTTAATGCTTATTATTCGGGAATTATGTGCTTATTAAGATTTATAAATTTTACTCCACCCCTGTCTATAAAGATCATGTTTGTTAGTTTTTACTCGTTTATCTGAATAAATTCGTTTGGAATAAAAGATGTTATATATTCAATTCTAACAGGTATAAAACATAAAATAAACTTCTGAACGCTGGCCTCTTAAACATAACTGGCGATATAACAAACTTCACTCTCACATGCTAAACAGTGATAGCGTACGTGCAACACAAAGGAAAATGCAAATATTTTTAGCATTATAGAGATGACTGTGCCTAGACTGATTGTGTATGTGTGCGCGTGAATCTATGATTTACGCACACACATGTAAATGGTTACTAGTGACAGGATTCACGCACACATAGACGAGTGTAATCGAAGGACTGTGCTGCGCTGAATGCACCGAGTCCAAAGCGGCGGGATGATATAGTAAGGCCACAGCGGCCGGTATTTTAGTAATTCTACATGATTGATACAAAGCCATCTGGAATTTTCCACCACAACTAACAAATAAATGAAAATTGTTGTTAACTTTTAATATCAAAACCGAAAAAACAATTAAGAATGAAATTATATTCATACCAGAAGTGATTCTATAGTTATTTATAGAGTTTAGATTCAAATAAAATAAGCTGTACGACGTTAATATGAGTTATTACAGTTATGTGATTGTTAACTTTTACTTAATTTAAAAATAATTTTAAGTAGGCCACTAGTACGTATTTTACTGCGAAGTATGTGACAAAGCCGTTGTGCGCTGCCGCAACACGAACGACGAGATAAGTCATTAAACTAAGTTATTGTTCAACAACTTTTAAAATTCCATCTAATGTAAGTCATCTGTAACAACTTCTATATTCCGTGTGTCTAGCATCTGAGATGGAACTTGAGAGAGGTGTCGACAAAAGGGCGCATATAAAGGGTCCGAGTGCAAGTGGCGTGTAAGTGATTGTGTGTATAACCGTGAACCGCGCTCGTATGCGTCCTTTAATGAGCGGGTACTTGGCTGGGCAGGGCGCGCGGCGGAGGCGGCGCCTATTCCTAGCGCGAAACTAGGCCGGCCGCCGACCGCGCGCCGCGCCCTCAGTCATAAGCGGAAGCGGATTTATTTATTAAAAATGCCTGAAAATTCTGATGGCTAAGTGACGCGATTAAAGAACACTTCTACAGAAGTAGATGAAGTCGGCCTCTGGAGTAGCAATTATAAGATTATGTTGCAGAGTTTTAGACATTTGTTCTATAATACAGATTGTGCAAGTAGTACTAAGTTTCAGTTTGAAGGGATTTTTTTCTAAAGTCAATAAAGGACCTCTAGGTTAATAAATAAATAATTTGTAAAAAAAAACTAACGAAAAATTTAAGTACTTATTGCACTGCATAACATGTATCTGATAAATACAGCTTAGCACTACCAGAATATTTCTCTCTCTATGGAACCGTTCCGTATATTTTCATATATTTGTATTGCGTACAAGTTGATCACTGACATTGGCATTGTTGATAATATCTAAAAAATATATCGCATTCAATCAATATACGTCAAATTCGAAAAATATTTTTCGTAGTAAGAAAAGGTTGAAATAAATTTGCACCAAACTAAATTCTGACTCCGGACGGATGACGTTGCCAGCGCAAAAAATAATTCTAAGAACAAAGGTTCAAGATCCACATTCACATTTAACACGGATTTGAATATCAGGTCTTGACTCTGATAAATCTTTCCGTCTTAAAATTTATAAATAGTACGAAACATATTTCATTTGTGATGTATCTCAAGTAATAAAATGTCAAAGAGTAATGTATACATACGGTAATATTAATAGTAATTGAAGCGGGCGAAAAAATACATGAAAATCTGTTTTGAACTAAATGGTTATATCTTTTCGCGTCGGCCACACGTATAGATCGTCCTACGAATTTTTATTTAGCACCTTCTTACCATCACCTATGCGATCAAGTAAGCACGAACCTACATAACAAAAACGTTTGCAAGTGTGTTTAATGTACACATTCGTATATAATTGTTGCATAACAGTTGCTTGTTTAACTACACGTTTTGAAACCCCCTTAAGTCCGATAGCCAAATGGGATTTCATTTGGACAATGACAGTAGCATAATCAAGCCCGAAGTAAAATCAGGACTCAAGGCTACTCGATCTAGGGCCGCTGTGTGTGGAATTAAAGGCCACAAAGCACCATGGCTTAGAGTATAATGAGTAGTGCTCGACACGAATTCAGCTCCGTCAATTGTTTCGCGAGTTTCTCCAATCCGAACGTGACAATGTCTGCGCCAACAGCTAAAGTTTATTTATGAAAATCCGTAACAAACACGCAAACGACTATGTTTATGGTAGCAATTTCCAAGCTAGTCTGTACACCCTTATTTACAACTAATGAATTAAACTTCATATATATTCACTAACGATCGATAACTGCGGCTTTGCTTTAATGTATTTTAGATAGTAAACATCTTGTATGATATGTAAATCATGATACAGGTAAGTCTAATGTGAGTTTTACATAAATGTGAATTTAATTTGTTTTCTATATTTATGAATTTAACCTCATCATCACTCTCCTGATCTGAGCAGTAAGTCATCTTTTAAGAAGCATAACATTTTTTTCTATAAATTAATAAGAAGCGTTACACATATTGATCATGGATATGGACGGTAAAGTCAATATCGGAGGTATACACTTATCGTACCAGGGAACTCTTCTTCGCGACTGTGCAAGATTTGTATCCTGTACGTTGTTCAGCCCACCTATTCTACAAGATTTAAATAGATGAACGGCGTCGTTAAATTCATCAGTCTGTTGCGACTGTACTCAAAGGCAAAGCGTTATACATTTAGTTCTTCACGATTGACCCTACCCTGAAAAGTACAAGCTTCATCCAACTCATCAGCTCTAGACGACTGTACTGAAGGGTACAAGTGTCGCAAACTCGTATTTCGACGTTGGCCAACGTGTCGTTAGCGTAATAAATCGAGCGGTTAACCACGCTCGGTGCCCGCTAGGTCGCCCCGTATAATCCGACTTGCGCAACATCCGCATTCATTATTGCTCTCGACTTGCCACATGATCTATGGCCCAAGTGGGATCCGTCGCATTTCGCTTGCGCTTTCGAAAGCGACTCTTTGTTTTCACTTCGCGCCGTCAATTTATAGCAACGGTGAGATCGGATTTGCGTTGTTGCAATTAACTAAAGCAAATGACTACCGGCAGGGAGTTGACTTGAATGCGTGATAAAAAAAATATATATTTTCAACAATAAAGCAATGAATGGTTAACATGGTCGACGTTTCACTAATAACTAATATTTATATTATTGAAACAATTACGTTAACATTTTTCGTGTGCATTTTAAACATTAAAATAAAAGCGCCATAAAATATTAAAAATCCTATTCCATAGGTCGTTTTCTTTGCCTTTTTATTACCTCCGTAAATATATCTCGCCGAAAGAAATTTCTGCGCTCGCTGCAACAGACTCGTTTCTATAAATACACAAGAATACGTTACTCATGGACGTTGTATTGTCACGGTGTTTCGAAATAAAAACGGAGCTCGAGTAAGAACGTCGAGTGGTAATCGGGCAGCGCGCTGGAATTAGCTGCAAAGCCCATTACGAAAGGAAGCCAGTGCGATTCGCGTACGCACGCTGCACTGCAACGATGGTTTGCGACGACCCTGCTTCGTGCCCAACGCGTCGGCCGGCGGGACCTTGACTACTGCACTTTCACTACACTGCACCCCAGCTATCGCAGTTAGGTTGCATAGGATTTAGGGCGGCCGCCAGTTGCATGCGGCCGACGTGTGATTTGCTCGCGAAAAGGCCCGATTTCTGTGTCGCGTTATCGCGGAAGGCCTTCGTGTGTTTTTATGCCAACGCGCATTATAAACGAAGTCACGGCCGGTTGACGATCTCCTAAAATTGTTGTCGCGCTGCCTATCTCTATTGTCTCGAATGTCGCCTTGATAACTCGATGCCAGGGTGAGCTGTATCAAAACACATGCTAATCGCCAACTGCTGTATAGACATCAAATAAACACGCCTGTATGATACCGACGATACATGTATATAGGAATAGATGATAACATCTACTAAATCGACATCACGCATAACAGAGCGTAATCCTATACAGTCCAAAGAATATAGGCTGGTACACGTACAAGAATTCTAAGATATTTTTCGACCACCTTAGATAGGTTTTAGGATTTAAATTGAAGAGCCAAATTAGGAGGCGTCAGCAATTCGCTCTCAGGCCACGGTCTCGAACTTGCCCGATTTTTATTGCGAGTTTAAAGAAGCGAACGAACTTGCCCCACTGACCGGTAGCAGCCGATATAAAAATAATTTAAGCCTGCGTCTACTTATACGAGTAGAGCCGTAGATGCCAAATTGCTCTGTCACGTCACTATCTAATTGATTTCATAAATAATATCATCATAATAAGTTATTAATTCAACAATAAAGACGATCAAATAATAAACTGACGGATTCACTCGGCTCCTGAATCCTCAAAAGATATTCTATAACATAACGTGTCAGATCTCTATTAACTTCACCGAAATTGACGTTGACATTTAAGTTCTCAAAGACTCGGTGTTGCCGTTAACCTGATTTTTCTTCACACCGAGCGCCCACATCCCGGTGCTCCCCTGAAAATTGCATTTCGCGATTTCCAGTCGAGAACCGTAGATCGTAGAGGTAGTTGCGTGGTGCGCGGAAGGAGAGGGGGAAGGATGGAGGGAGGGAGAAGTCGCTCGCCGGTTCGCGCGGCGTAACCTACATACCGGTCAACACTCCGACTCAGTCAACACTCGCTACAGGGACATTAGGGGCATTTGAACAGTGAGTCCACTTGTACAAGTTCGCTGGAAGAAAGATGATCGCAAAGAACAGGCCAAGGAGAAAAGCTTTGAGCGCAATAAACGTACATTGCACTTACTGGGGAACATGCACGGCGACGGTTAAAAGCATTTGACTTTATTTTAGTTAAGACAAGCTCTGTAGAAGTTTATCGGGTTTAGTATAAACATTATTTTGCTATTTTTACTTATTTATAAAAGGTTATATTTTTTTCATTTAATTTGTTAAAAAATTATGTATATATTTTTTTTTAATTTTCTTTATATCACGTAGGACTTCTTATTTATTATCTAAATTAAACTGACCTGTAGATTACCTCGAAGCTCATTTTTTAAAATTCTAGTTACTTAATTCAAATAGTGTACGAACCTTTTCACCCAACAGCTCGACTCCGATAGTAACATATCACACTCACCTGAAAAAAGGGCAAAAATTGTGTCAGTCAGAATGATCCACGGCAGGTTTTATTGTTTCCGCATCAAAATATTAGTAACAGGCTGGAAAGTTTTTCGTTGATTTACATCTGTTCATACATACAATACTCGTGTTCCCATTCGTAATGTGTAAATAATCTAGAAAAATTGAAAGAATTTTTGGAATTACGGACTATGAATCATTTAAGAGGTCGCGTTAAAATCTATTGGAGTTCCTTATTTTTTTTTTTCATTTTGTTTAATCTGATTGAAATATATTTAACAAATACTAAGTCAATTTTTTTAAAGTCTAATTCGAGGCGCCAGTAACTTGCTATTAGGAGCGACGGTCTGAACGCACTAACGCCAGCATTAGATGCGACTAGACAAGGCCATAGCTATCAGTGAAATGTCGAGAAGGAAAGAGATGGATAGACAAAGTATTTATTGCACACATAGCAACACCGCAAGTGCAATTCACGCGTACACTGACAAATTTTCTATTTCTATTATGTGGTCTAGGGTTGACTGCGGGTGTTAATAAAAGGAGTTTAAGCTGCATGTATAAAGAGCACGCCTCTGAACGTGAAATTTTATCCAACTGTAGTTTAAAATGTAGTGTGTGATTTCTGCGAGTATGCTAATCAAGAAATTAAAATTTCGAGTCTCTTATTAATCATTTTAAAATGTAGTCTTTTTATGAAAATCAATTATATGTTTTGATAAATTGTATTAGATGGCTATTCTTTTTAAAAAATCATCATTATTCTAGAAAATAAATTGGGTAAGAACGTTCATATAACTATTATATATATGTAATATATAACAACAATTAAAATTTTCTCAACTTATTTATTTTGTAAAACATTCGTTAAAACACCATGTTTACAGTAACATAGGCAATATTATATTTTAACATATCCAAGTCCGAAGTCAAAGTCTTGACGGAAAATGGTCACAGTTAGTGACGGTTGTGGTATATTACATCTTGACGAATCAAAATCCGTCCGGTTACCAACTGTAGCTGCTGGTTTTTTTTTTTTTATGTATTAGGCTGACAAACGAGCAAGCGGCTCACCTGATGGTAAGTGATCACCGCCGCCCATAGAC
>DWHO01001052.1:0-16714 GCA_018247575.1 Eurytides lysithous rurik
CCTGTGATATAATACGTACCAAGTCAGCCACAAATTATCCAGTAAATTGCCATTTATGTAAATGTACATAAAATATTCTATAATTTGGTACATTATATAAAATACATTGGAACATTTCTTTAAGATTTTTTCCTAATAAAAATTGTATAAAATTATTATTGTCGACGTCAACATGGATTTATGATATTTTCGTTATAAATCATAATTTTAATTTCGGTTCATGTAAGCAGGCTCTTGCAAATGAGTTATGAAGTTTTGTGCTATTAGATTCCTATCTATTATTTAATTGAAGATGAGATTGAAACACTGCCACTGTCTGCATTTTAGCTATTAGAAATTATTGCTACATTTTTGTTAACCATCTGTCCAAATTATTTACTGTATGGCTTCGTCTTAAGCAAATAATAATAATAACTTGCTTGATTTTTCTTTACATTTGATATTTGGTATTCAAGCAGTGACAAAAATATATTTATCCATATTTCAGTGTTCTCGTCTTTTTATGGTTCAAAGTATTATCATTTTACTTATATTTAAAGTCGAATTGAATGTCTTAAGACTAGCAAGTATATTTAAAGTACATAATTAAGGTTATTTGTTTTTATTTTTGTGACCAATAACAAAGTTTTAAATGTTTAAGGTTAAGATTAGACTTAGGATATTATAAGAGCAGTAAAAGGAAGATGTTAACGTGTTTTTTTCTACGTCTTCATATCTCTGTGATCTTTAATTTCTTGTTGTAGTTCCAACTCGTAAATCAATGTCCGAAAGTAGAATTTTGTCAATGCATGAATATGAATGTAGTGTTGGAAATAAATGTTATTTTTCGAATTTTCCCTTTTTATTAAATTTCAATAGTTAAAATGTTGTTTGTTTTTAAGTCACCATTGTAAGTGGTTGAATCTTACACTAGGTTCTGTCACCTATATTGTTAAATATGTTCGGGAAAACCACGGTTTTACAGACGATGAGCAGAAAGTAGGAACATAAATCTACTACTATATTCTTTACAATTAGCCTTGTGACTTGAGATGTAACAGCAAATATCGTGATCTCGTTTTATCAAAAATTATAAACATTCAGTAATGCAGTACGATGGATGACCACATGGTTGTTTAGTTTTACATATTTGGTAGCTTAAAGTTATTAGAGTGGATATTTTAAGTGGTCGCACATTGGTATCTAATCGTCATTAATTGATTTTTAAAGTTTGAGTATTATTTAGGATCTTAGAGTATTTATACCTCTTTGAGGTACTGCTAATTACTTGATTTACACCCACCCTAATATAGGTGTAAAAGCAATATTGGATTTAGAGTTAGAATTTGCTTTTACTTTGGTATATAGAAAACGGGTTACAACAACAAAATAATTATGCACTAGAATTTATTTATATTATTGCAATACAAGCAACATCTATTTAACATTTAATGGCTTTAGAAATTCATTTAGTTTGTTCTGACAAATGACCATTTCGTTTCTCCCAAACCATGCGATGCTTTTGCTTCATGTAAGCTTTTCTGGCATCAGCATAAGCTCCAAGATCACCATCTGCAAATATTTTACCTCTATCAAGTGTACAAACAAATTTTCTCAATCTTATATTTTTTTTATTTTAATAATCTTATTTATAGATTACAAATAATATATATTCAAATATTTTTAAACTATAGAAAGCTAACATTAATTTATTCTTTTTAAATTACATTTCCAATATATAAACAAAATAATAATTAACCATGATATGAAAGTTTCGCCAAATATTGGGTGTTAGTGCAATGAGGGATGTCAAAGGGAAGGGCAGTAAAAGCAGCATAGTCTTATATTAAAAGAATAACAAAAGAAATGTTCGATATTACAAACAAAAGCAATAGTGACAAAATTTAATAAGACGTCTGAGAACAATCAAGAAATAAATATAATCGAAGAGTTCCCAGTTGATCAAAATATGTGGTATATGTAATATTCATTGACTTATGTAGGACAACTACTGAAATAGTTAAAATAAATTATTAACTTAATATTATATTTTATAATATTTAACATCCTATTAATTAAATTAGTTATTGATATAAAGTGTTTTTAAATTTAAACCCTTATATGTGAAGTTTTGACTTACATTTTATGAACCAAGCTTCTTCTGCATCCTTGTATTTTTCCCATAAAGGTTTACAAATTGTAAGATGATCTGGTCTCTCATACATCATACAATCTTCATAGCGCATACGTAAAATACTCAAAATCTCAGAATCAACTAACCTGTGAATAATTACACTCAATGAGTAAAAGCATATTTATAAAATTGGGACAAATAGAGAAGATAAGCAAAGACACATCCCTTACATATTGAGTACTTAGAATAGTTTGATTACAGAGGTCAGATTTTATTTATTAAAATATCCTTTGATTTCCTTAATCAAAAAAACATTTGAATCTGAACTGTAGGTTATAATAAGAATGAGAGATTAATTTAAAAAATATCAACATCTACCAAAGTAGATAGCACATATGCTAAAACAAAAAATTTAAAAGTCTACTTGTTAATTCCAATTTGAATGTGTGATTGTAAATTTCGAAATGACAGAGAAACATTCCTCTATCTCAGTTGCTGTTAGATTACTCTATGCTTGACAAATGGGACAAAATTTTGTAAAGGTTTTTCAAGTCACTTTCAGTTGTTTCCCAAGTAGAGATAGTAACTTTTTATATTATCATTTTAAATATTTTAAGTTATATAGTCCTAATATTGCATATCCATATTGAAATGTTTTAAGGATTTTTATGATATGTGCTTTTCTAATTTACAAAAAAACTAAAGCAGTAACTAAATAATTTACAGCAAGACATCATAGAGAAGTAGAACAAGACAATTCTAAAATTAATTTAATGGATAAGTCGATAAAAAAAGAAGTTTAAACTTAAGTTCGGAAATTAATGCTATAAATATTAAAATTTTAACCTATCGCGTTTAAACTGAGCGTTAGCTTCGAAATCGCAAACCGGATCATCTGAGTAACATTGGTCTATAGTAGGAACGCGGCGAAACTGGCGATGATACCATGGATATTTCTTCTGGTTAGGTTCTACCACCTTTTCTGCAAAGTAGAAAATTCATAACATTAATATGTGACTTACATAACAAGACATGAAAACAATGATTTGTTATTGTACCTCTAAACCATGTGACAGGTGAATCTACCGTCGTGTAAAGAGCATGAGCGAAAGCTCTGAACAAATTATCATCTTTTGGTGGATCCCCTTGAACCATTTTTTCAGTTTAGTGTTCGCGTTAAAAATTAGTCCTAAGTTGACGTTTCGATTGACATAATAGACAATAAAGTTGTTGACTTTTGATATTTTATTGCCATGTTGATACGATGAATTATTTTTAAGTAACCTTATCTACATGTGAATATTAATTTAACAACTTCTTATAACGGATAGATAACAACATAAAGTAGCTAATATATTAAAAGTCATATGACAAATTATATCAATCTTATGAAAACGTTGGAGCAGTGACTGAATAACAGTACAACAATTTTATGTCTTAAGTATTGTCCCATTAGCTCCTAAATACTATTTTATCATTTTTTAAATATTGATTGCTATATAAATTTAATGTGGCTAAAAATGTCATTAACATAATTTTAATTTGAATGCATCTTTGGCATGATCATATCATAGATAACAAACAAAATGGCGCAGCTGTCAGTTGCATATCAATATTTTCTAATTGGTTTTCATTACGATAAATAAAGTATGTAAAATATAACCAAATTATCGGATTTATCACGATGTCTACTAATAATCTATCATCCGTTTTAAAGTCTTGTTCTGAGGGTGAGTTAATTAATGAGGTTGCTGAGACTGCCATGACACCAAAACAGGTGGAAGGATCCCGACTAAAACGTACTTTTACCTTGCCTCGTAATCCCTTTGGTACAGCTAGACCTAGTTCTAGTAGAAATAAAAGCAGCGATAATGACAACAAGTCTACAACTGGGACAATTGTTGGGACGACGCAAAAGGATGAGGGGACTGTTGAAAGGAAGTTGTTTAGAAGGCCATCATGGAAAATATTCTTAAATAAAATAGCGCAGCATATGAGTACAGTGAATGTGTCAGGAGTAAGTATTTTTAACTAATAACATTTTCATAACCATTATTTTGCTCGGGCATTTGTCAATCATTTAATTCATGCGTATTTTTTGTCAAGGTTAAAACAGCGCCTACTACTATAACTAATGAGCGAGTACCGTGTAGCGGTGACCCACCGTGGCCACCAGGTGCAACTCCTGCTGCAACAGGACTGAAAAATCACGGAAATACTTGTTACATGAATGCAGTCCTTCAGTGCCTTTCACATACAGATGTTATAGCTGAATATTTTGTATTAGATCACTATAAGGTAGTTATATAATGTTTTACTATTATTTATGAATTTTTTTATTAGAGGATATTATTTATCTTAAATTTATTTTATAGGTGGATTTACAAAAGAGAAACAAGATAAATTCTAAAAAGTATGGTACCCGTGGTGAAGTTACTGAACAATTAGCGACCCTATTGAAAGCTTTATGGTCATGTCGGTATTCTCCTGATATGAGTATTGCATTTAAGGTAAACTTTGTGTTTGAAAATATGTTAATTCTTTTAATCTCAATTATTTTAAATAATATGTGTGTAATTATGATCATATTTTATTAGAATATGTACTTTCAAATTTGTATTACAAGAACAATTTTTGCTCTAGCTTTTTGTGTTTTAACATAGTAATTTATTTCATCAGAGTGCAGTTGAGAGACATGGCACGCAATACAGAGGAAACAGCCAACATGATGCACAAGAATTTCTCTTTTGGCTACTTGACAAAGTACATGAAGATTTGAACACTGCCACAAAGAAAAAGTATAAAACAATAAAGGTTTGAGCAATACCTTAAATATTTAATAATATTGCTAAATTACTGATAAACATATTTTTTTAAATACATTATTTATGTCATAAGTATATAATTTGTCTACAACTTAGATCTGTAATTAGCCTCTCAAATATATGATAACATCAGACTGATGCTAGATACTTGGAGTAGATGTTTTACTGACTGTTTAATGTTTTTATCTCTGTGCCTGATCTACAGGTGTGTCAAATACCTAAATCATCTAGCTATGACAGAAAAGGAAGAGAGTGTGTAAATGCATATATGCTTGTGAAATATATTTCCTTTATAGCTTGCTATGTGCTTCTCAATTATACCTTTAACTGAATTGAATCAGAAATATTATCGGTGGTAGAGCCATGCAATTGCTCCCGCTGCTGAATGGGCTGGCTCAAACCAGATATGTAAGAACCAGTGTTTATGCTTCTGTGTTTGGTTCGATGAGTGAGGTGGCAGGTGGCCCATCCCCATCTCATCATTCCCTCCCTCCCACACCCCTCACTCTCCTACCACCTACTTTCTATCCACCCTCGACCTCCCGCTCCCTCTCATTCCTCCTCTTACCATCTTTCAAAAACTTCCCCCCTTTAAAGGCTGGCAATACATTTGCAAGCTCTGTAATGTTGCAAATGGCCATGAGCAGCGGTGATCGTTTACCAACAAGCGAGCCGCTTGCTTGACAGCCTACTTGATAAAAAAGACATTATTCTCATTTTTTTTTAATTTTAAAATATTTGTTATAAATACATTGTTTTAATTAAAAAATTTTTTTTTTCAAGCTGCTGTAAAAAAGATGTTTTTCATTTTCTTGACATCAATTCTTCATATGTATTTATGACGGTCTTATGACAATGATTTAAAAATGAGCTAATTAAATGTAGTTATGAGAAGCCATTGCAAGTTCTTAACTTGCATTTTTATTAGATTACTCCTTGAGGCCATATAACAACTTCTTGTTCAAACTATTTCTATGATGATTATTTTTATCCCTCAATAGCAATAAGCAATAATTTTTTAGAATACAGGTGGGAAGCCAGATGAGGTGGTAGCAGCGGAAACATTAGCTAACCATGCACGGAGGAACAGTTCATTTGTACAAGCTGTTTTTCAAGCTCAGTATAGGTATTATATATCAGTATAATTCATTCTTATGAAATGTTTTGTTCTACATACAGCTTATAAATATTAACTACTAACTAATATGCAATCACATCTGTCAAAAGTACTATGTTAAGTTGATTCAGTTAGGTCTATACATTTAAAGTGTACTTTTGCTATATGTAATAAAGCATATTTAGCTTGTTGTCGTAACTTAAATTGTTGGCTCTTAAGTTAATTAATTATATATTGTCTAACAGCTGTGCTTAAAATCAAAACTTTTTATTTTTATTTTAAGATGCTATAAAACCCAGCTGATAGTTTTTTTTAACAGATTGAATTTGAAATATGCAGTAAGATAAATTCTAATTTATTGCCTTGATATATTAATATAATTTGACAAATTTCAAAGCGCCATCTTATAAATTGTGAGGTTGCGAGTTTAAATCCCCTAGAGGGCAATGGCTTTGTTCTGTTGTTTCTTAGTTAGGTTAAGGCATTATGGGCTGAACACCTGATTGTTATTTTGTTGAATAGGTCAGCTCTGACATGTGCCAAATGTGAGAGGACATCATGTACATTTGATCCATTTCACTGTGTCAGTGTGCAGCTACCTACAAGGCTTAATACTGTCCAACCCTCACCACTACCTGTAAATGTAAGTAACTGAAGTTATTTCTAGACTTTTACAATATTAGTTTACCTAATTAGTGTATAATGCATAAAATAATTTTTGTTTTTCATTATAAAATTATAAATAACTTGATCATGACACACTGGAACTGGCTATGAACCATGACCTCTGTATGTGTAAATAAGATAACAATTTGTTGAGACAATAGTAATGTTTTATAGTGACTTAAATATTTTATTTATGGTAATATTGTCCAGGGTTGTGACTCTTTAAGGGATGTCAATGTGTTCGTTCATCTGGATAAATATGTTTTGTCTTCAACTTTTTCTGTTTTCATTACAATGTTGCATAGACAAAAAATACCATTTAAACATATATTATGTTGTAAAAGCTCTCAAAGCTCTCAAAGGCTCAAAGATTTGTTTTACATGTGACTGTCCCTAACTGTCCACTAGTAGTGTATTGGGTATGAATCTACTCCATTTATTATGCCGCAAAGTAAAAAAATTAAACATTCAATAAAGTGTTTTGAGATGAAATATATACAATGTTATCTCATTAAATATTTCGAGCACGAATGTACCTAATGCTGTGTGTTTTGAAATTTTAGGTGGTGTATGTGAACCAACAGCCACGACAGGTGAGAATCGGCGTGGAGATAACGCCGACCACGACCATGGACGACCTCCGCACCACTTTGCACAATGATACCGGCATAGACCGCGACCACATCATACTCACCGAGATAAGCGAGACAGGTGACATGACGTACCATTTTTATTTATCTTAGTTAATCCCTTATATATAAGCGATTACCTTTTACGGTGGTAGAGCCACGCAGATGCTTCCTCTGCTGAATGGGCTCATAGAAATGGCATGACCTCACAGAAAATCGGCGTAAAGTGGAAGTGTTTCCGGTTCCGCGTTTCGTCCGATCAGTGAGGTGGCCGGTGGCCCATCTCCGCCCCTCCCCTTTTTCCTCTCACACTCTCCTCCCTACCTCATCTCCTTCCCTTTCCTTGCTCCTTCTCTCTCATTCTTCTAATCGTTTTTTAAAAATTCCCCTCTTTAAAGGGTGGTAACGAATTTTGACGTTCTGTAATGTTGCAAATGTCCATGGGCGGTTGTGATTGCTTGTCATCAGATGAACCGCTTACTCATTGGTCACTCTACTATTTAAAAAAAAAAGGAATACCCAACTAACTACTACTATATTGTAAAAATGAAACTAATTTTTAAATTTAATTGTGTTTCATTTAATTTTAAATTCATGAAGTTTTGACATCTTAACAGAATCTGGTCACGGGACAAAGTTTGTCTAAATAAAACTTGATGACATTCGTAAATTAGTTTCATTTTAACAGTTTTAATACTAATGTTATAAGTGGTAGAGGAGGGGTGTAATTACAGTAGTTATTATGTTTTCAAATAATTGTTTTTTTTTTTAGTTTTATATTTAAATTTTGGTTTTTGTCATAATGTCAAAAGATAACTCTACCTAACCATCTCGTTCAGTTATGAAATGAGAAAGAAAAAGAAACCGATAAAAATAAAAAATAGTTATGTTGCATTTGAATTTAACAAAAATGTTGGAGTGTTTTATTTTCAGGCTGGTGCAATGCTCGAGCCAGCTGGGAGGTGGCTGGCATAGACTTTGGCGCGTTATATTGCTTAGAGGTACCACCTCTTCTGCAGACGCCGACCATTCCCTACTTACTCCTTTTATGGGTCAATCTTCTCGATGGTGAACGATTTGGTAAGTAGTCTATTCTATTATATAAACGGCGAGATTCTATAATTACATATTATTTTTTTGTTTTTGAGAGAATGTATATTATTTTTATAATGGTTAAAACGACAATATGCGCAAAATTACCCTAAATATCATTGCGACACATAAAACAATGTTACTGTTGTTAAATTTAAGATGAAAATATTTTAAATTTAATAATCCAGCTTAGCGTGCAAATGCAGTTTAGCATGTACCGAAAATGGTATACATGGAACAGTGGCGGTACTACCATACACGCACAAAAGCTCGACTTGCCCTACTAAGGAGTAAAATTTATGAATCTTAATAAGCACATAATTCCCGAAACGCTCAAATTTAAAAATAAATTATTCGGGAATTATGTGCTAATTAAGATTTATAAATTTTACTCCTAGTACTTTACTAATTAGATTTACAAATTTTACCCCTTAGTGGGGCAAGCCGGGCTTTTGATCTTGTATGGTAGTACCTGTATATGTCCTATGTATTTAATACCAAACAGAGAGTAAATTTAAATTGGTCAGTTTCAACTATACTGCACAATAAATTACGCTACTTCTATCCTGTTAATGATCCAAAAGACTCAGATCAAATCAAAGTTACGACACGTTTAATTACACAACATAAATGAACAAAGCGAGTCGCGATGCATCTAAACCGTTACATATAAGGAACACGGCCAATATTATGGGAATGAGTGAGAGGAGAATATCGATCGGAATAGGAGGTAGGAAACGATTTCAAGAATCGAGGAAAACGGGTGCCGAGGAATGTTGCAATCTCGCTTACCTCGAAACACTGATTCATCAAAAAGGGGAAGTGAGAAACGTTGTGCTCATAAATCATCACAAAACAGGAACAAAGACTTTTCCCGACGCGAACGGAACTAATGCTTAAAATGCCAGGATTCAATTCGCTTTATCGGAATTCTGTTATCGAAAAGCAACCACGCAACCGGTCCACAGACTTTCGACCGAGGCTATGTGAAAAAAATAAACATATCTGTTCATGGAAATTATCGTTTATGTTTTTTGTCATTACTTTTCGTGATGTTTATTTTATATCTCGCGATACCAAATACCAAGTCCGTATAAGTGATGTTGGATTTATAAGAACCGATTGGGAAAACCACGCTGTTTAGAACAAAAAAGCGAGAAACTAAAAAGTGAGGAACCTTAACAAAGCGTTTAATTGATCACAAGTTAAATTAAATTATCTCTACTTGGTAATAACAATAGTGATGTCCTTCTGGCTGATCTACAAAAGATCGGCCAACTAAACAAAGAAAAACAAATGTAAGAAAAGCTTTGCAGAACCCACAACTTGGACCTACAGTATGTTATATCCAAGTAAAACCAGTAAACCGGGCCATTTAAAATGATAGAACAAAGATCGGGCAAGTATTTTTGATTCGTATTGACCGTGGGAACTACCACGAATCCAAAGTATACGAAACGAAATCAGAGGTCAGACCCAACCCAACATTGTGTACAAAGCCCGAGTGTTTGACTAGGCTGCATAAATACCACGGATGTAGTTGAATACGTTCTTTGATAAGCAAACACAGATATCGAATGGCTGCAAACGGGATGGCGTTGTTGCCAACCTCTGCTGCAATCAAATAAATAAATTGAGTTTTTTAGATAAAGAGATCACCGTACTTTCTAATATCGTGTTGGTAATCGAATTCTGTCATAATAATAATTAAATTCTCTCTTTTAAATGTAAACAAATGACAAAGTCTATGTACCTGTTACATTAACAGGAAAAGAGCTTTAAACCAAAATTGTAATTTTATGGCTAATGTGTAAAGTTTCATTTAAAACAAGAAAGGGAACACACATCGTCTAGAGGCCTCATATTGTTAAGGTAAGAAAAAAGTCCTTAGTACGCAAAAGCAGTGGTCCAAGCGCTTACCCCTGCGGGCGTTCGTTCGCGCTCATTCTGTCAGCACGACGTTTCTTGCACGTGTTACAGTTAAGTGTGGGCGCACCGCCCTCCCATAGTCCGCTCTTCCAAAACACCAGGCGACCCTCAGCATCCATGAGGCGGCATCACAACAAACAACGTGGCAACAACTTTTGATACAACACTACAAAACTGTTAAACAAAAGAAACACGATGCAACGTTAAAAATTATGCCCATCTGAAGCACGAAAACATTTCGTTATTATTCTTCTTCGCAGCTTTTATAAATGTGCACAAAAATTCCCGACGCTCCGCCACAGGGGCTAATGCTGTCCGAATATCGAAGTCACCGTCCAATGCCGAAACTTTATGTAACGCGAAAAGAGCGTCCGTAAACGAACAACAAAAACGCATTGGCGTCCGAAAATAAACGGGATCGTCGCGGTGGACCGCTTCGTGCGAGACACACGAACTCACCCAACGCCGTCTCTCGAAACACTGCCGTAACGCAGCGACGATGCGGGCATGTGCCAAACGCTCTCGTTCAAGTTTAGACGGCGACTTAATCCCGATCTAAATACAAACTGGATGCATGGAGCAAATGTCATATTCATGGTAAATAGTGTCATGGCTTACAGTGATGTAATAATTGTTTGTTGTCTGTTAAATATTATGAAAGTTTCATAATATTTAACAGACACACAACGTATGTGTATAGGTATAGAAGTACTGGTTTTCCTCTTTACTCGAAGTTTAGTCATGTTTTGCTTTTAATAACGTTGCACATTGCGAGGTCCATGGATTCAAAGGCAAAAAATTCGACTAAGAACTAGAAAATAATTATAACGAAGAGGCAAACTAAACTAAGTTCGTCGATAACTGAGACTGATCAAGAATTGTTTTTTCAGTAAAAGTATTTTATAGAATAAAATGCTTGCAATGAAGGTCACAATGTGTAGTAAAGATTTAAATAATAACTAGATAATATAAGTAATAAGATAATATTAAGTAGTTAAGTAGTAATTAACCATTAATCAGTTTTAACATAACTCAAATCGAATCAATTCTTAGTTCTTACTATCAACTAAACTAGAACATGGGCATCAACAACATCTAACTTTATTGACATATATGGTAATTTATGGTCAGTCTATTTTTATGTGAAAAAGAATTCTTCAAAAGATCAATATTTTACTATTTCTCAGATTTCAGCAATCCTGTGGTATGAAGGCGAAGACATTTGAAGATGAAAGAAGAGAAATACGAAGTATCAAAACGTATTAAAACAAATCTAATTTTTATAGATTTATAAAAGCACACATTCAATGTAAACATTTATATAATCTTAATGCATTTGTAACACAGTATGTGAGCTCATTAAACATCATTTTACAAACCTTAATAAAGCCAAATCTTCCATTCCTCTGTGCACACAATATTCATAAGGTTAACCATTTATTTTCCTTCATGCATCGAGCAATAGACTCATTGCCGCTTTAAGTGAAGCTCCACCATTAGGAATCTTCGGGTGATCAGAGACCGCGTGTTGGTCTGTCTATAAATAGCCGCGGATCCCGCACACAAGGCGTTGCACATTGACCCTTTATTGGCACGTGCTCAATAACAATACAATAGGCCGACGTCCCGCGACCTGGATTGAACCCGATTTGCAAATTACGCCCGTCATACAGTGATAACCGACACTACCTGCGCTTTACAAAACGGAAGTCGTGGGTTCGAATCCCGCGGAGGACTATGAATTTGTGTTGTTGTTTCTTAGTTGGATTAGGACACTACGGGCTGATCACCCGATTGCCTGAAAAGTAAGATGATCCATGGATCATCTTACTTTTCAGTACTATTACATGCCCATCAGACGCATGGCGTCGGATGGGCATGTAATAGTCGGTCCTGGCTTCTTGTCGACGCCATCTAGCGATGCCTTGGAGAAGTCGTTATTAAGAGGTTGGCTTAATGTCACCGCCTCTGCGCCTTATCTCTCTCCGGTCGTGTCGGTTATCCATCCCATCGGGCTATGAGAGTAACAGGAAGAGTGAGTGCACCTGTGTCAGCACAAACGCTTGTGCACTATAATATATCTTGCGCACTTGGCTGATCTCTTGCTAGGCGGTATAATACTAGCAATGCTTAGGGGTATATATAAGGTAAATACCTTTGGCAGATTCTAGAGGATTGACGTAATGCGTATTATTTAATTTTACACAACAAAATTTCATAATTTAACGAATGACAGTCCCAAAAATGCTAGGTTTTGTTGACATTCATGACTCTTTCAACAAGAAAAACCGACCCGCACAATGTCAAAGCTCAGTGACGTGCGGACGGGCGGATAGATCTATATCCAACAGTGGACGGAAAGTTGGTGTGTTGCGTACAGGGTTTGTGTGTTTAATGTTGCATAAGCGTAGCCAATTTAAAGAAATAGGTTTCCGGTTATTAATCGTTTTAAATTTTTATAAGTAGACGAAACGTTTTATGAATAGTTTTAGCTAGTTTTAAATTTCTGCTGTTTGTGTAATTTCTGTGTTTTATGCTCAATAAATAGATATTCGATTGCGGACTGCCTTAGCGGTCGTGACTTGGACCTTAGTGTGTCGCATTTGCTGAAGCAATTAGAGAACAGTTCATTGTTGGGAGCCCTGTCGACGCCGGTGGTAAAGGGAGATCACGGTGATTGATCTCGCCTGTGTCGCCGCTTGTACGTTGTGATCTTCTAGTTAGATTTAATTCCAAAGAAACATCCCATCGAGTTGTTAATCACACTCTTATTATTGTTAAAAAATAATTGTTTGTGGAAATATGCGTGAGATTTGAACTACTTAGTTTAATATACAGAGTACTGTCTCCTTATACATGTACTTAGGTGTGAATATTGTTAGTCCTCCGCTTCGATTGTTAGAGAAGAAAAGGGAAGGACATACTTAAATACTGGGCATTGATAGATCGTCTTAAATGTCTCGCCTGACAAGCGCTGAGTTATGTCGAGCTGTTTTGAATCGGTGTAAATAAAAATAACTGCGCAGTGCTGAGTCAATTTTTAATCGCTTTATTTAAAAAAAAAAAAACATATGCTGCCGACTTAAAGTTCGTCTTGATTGCTCATTATTAAATATCAGCGATACACTTTATCAATTATCGAATGCTTTATCGTTTCAAAAATAATTCGAAAGTCCGTGTTACAGTTTCCGCCGATGTTATTTACCATAACGCCAGATTTCAGAAATGAAACCGTTCTCGCTTGTATCCTGTAAAAAGTCGATAAGCGATTACGCGAAAGATCACTTCGCTTCCAGATCAACCATTGATAATTTCTATGGATTTGTGATATCAAAATTACGAGCGCATATTGGTTTCATTAAAATATCTCTTATCTTTTATCGTTCGTTATCGGGCGTTGATTTTATAATTTAATGTATTTTTAATGATCACTAAAAGAGAGCTTCTTATCACTTAAAAAAATCACCGATTCGTATGGTTTACACGAACATTTTGTTTGCCCGCTTGTAGTACTTGTCAAATTATGGGAATTTCTGCAGATTGAGGTTAGAAAATTCATCGAATGTCTTATCGGTAGACGGATTTTTATTGGTTAATTTATTTACGCCGGTGATAGCGAGGCACTTAAATGAACTGTTTGGAGGTCAATTTTAAGTTTGTAATTAGACATAGAGATAAGATGTTTTAATCTCTAGGGAGATTAGCGCATCGTATTGCCCATTAGGTTTCGGCACTGCGTTTTTTGTACCTTATTTGTATATCCTAAAAATATATATTGTGCGTTGGCCCTTTAAAATAGCAAATATATTTTAGTCCTCAAGCAACCTTCGAGCTCTTCGTCGAATTCGTTAAGACAATCGAGTCTTTAGTAAAAGTTATCGACTCCGCCATCACGGGTTTAATTGCTGGAGGTTAATTGAGTAACAAGTTCACACGTTGAATTTTCTTTAGGGGTTAATTTTTTTTTGTGTTTTACGCGTTGTTCGTTTGCAATAGGCGGAATTTAAAAGTATATTTTCTCTATTTCTGGCATGTGGCTCTGGCAAAAATTTTCTTTTAACTTGAATAATTACTTCATAGTCAAAACCAAAGAACGATATATTGGTAGTGAAAATTCGAATATAATATTTGATATGCAAGGAAAATATCAAATATTTGTTTGAGCATCATTGCCAAATCTACCGTCAGTTATTCTGCTTCCGCAGCGGTAACAAAGTAATAAGCAGTAGCGGGTAAACATTACAGAGTCCCGGTTTGAAGGACAAGGAGTTATAACTGGACATAAAGATATAACACACAGATATATTCTTTTTTTTTAGTTTCTTTTTTTATTCTTTAAAAAGCGCTTTCCCTTGTTGGAAGCAGTGGCGGTACTACCATACAAACCCAAAAGCCCGGCTTGCCCTACTAAGGAGTATAATTTAAAAATCTTAATTAACACATAATTCCCGCAATGCTCAAATTTAAAAATAAATTATTCGGGAGTTATGTGCTAATTAAGATTTTTAAATTATACTCCTTAGTAGGGCAAGCCGGGCTTTTGGGCTTGTATGGTAGTACCGCCATTGGTTGTAAGGTAGAGATATCTTGTGTTACAAGGGATTTTTACATACATAAATTACAAACGGACAAACGCCCAGACCCGGAACAATCATCCGTAGTTCGTACAAATGTTTGTCCTGGTCGGGAATCGAGTCCCCGACTTGCGACGCCGAAGCCAATAACTTATCAACTGCGCTAAACGGGTCAATCATAAAATAGTTAAAGTCCGCTCAGCTTCTTTCGCCAGTTCTTCTCAGGACTAACGCATTGTTTTTTTTCGGAACTGGTGGTAGAATTATTAGACGTTAAAAAGTGATTGTAAAGCAATTCGAGTTTGAATGAAGAATTTTAACTTTGACTTTGATTTTGAAAGATCCTAAATCGTGATGTCAATTTATCTCCGAAAAAAAATTCAGAACAGAATAGAACTTATGAAACAATGATTTCTTCTATTTAAGTAAATACTATACAATAAAAAATGATTTTATAGTGAGCATAATTTAATATTTGACGAATTTGAAAGTGTTTTATTTTCAATTTAAACTGTCACCGTTTGAAGTACTATAGAACTTTTGAGGTGTTTTGGACGTAAATTTCATAATTATTTTTTAATGAAACGATGTTAAAGCAGAATAATTAATACGCCTGTAACAATGTCGCCGCTATAGCAATTTGCCAATCGTAACTCGCTCACAGTGACCGCGGCAATTAAAGTAACAAGTTTGAGCCAAATTCGAGATTGAACTCACTCACGCACGGGGCTTTTAAATGAGGCATTCACTCGTATGCGAGAAGTTTTCGGTAGACAGTACAAAAGAAAACATGGTAAATTAGTGGCTCGGTCTACTTTTTTATGTCGGATAAAGAGAAAAAAAAAAGCAGGGGTTTCACATGATTTTAACTGGTCGCCGCGCTAGTAGAGGTCAGTGGTATACACAATGGGCTGCGGGTTTGAACCCTGGGTTTTTGTCAGTTTAGGGCATCGTGTGCTGAACACCCGATGGCCTAACTAGTCAGAGTTGGATGGGAATGTATGTATTCGTCTCGGCTTTTTGTCTAGTAGTAGGGTGAAGTAGTTGTCATTGTGTCGGATATTTGTCCGTCAAGGCTAAGAGGGAACTAAGGAGTACGCATATTCTTGTATTAGTATTGTTTCTGCCAGATTTTTGGGATAAAGATTAAAACGTTGTTATGATTTACTTAGAAAAAATCATTTAAAGTGGAACCAAATAAGGAATGCAAATAAAATATTTGATTTATTTTCTTATGTTCATTTTATGAGTTTTTATCTTAACTGTTAAGTTAACAGTTTACGTTACACCATGTAAAATCGAGATATCTGGCTACGCTGACGCGCAGATAGTTGAGCTGTATAATTGCTGGCACGTAGCCTAGCTAGTTTGGTGTATTCAACGGTGGTAGAATCACGCAGCTGCTTCCGCTGCTGAATGGGTCGGCTCGAACCGGATAAGTACTACGACCTCACAGAAAATCGGCGTGAAGTGAAACAGTTGCTTCAGCGTATCGTCCAGTGAGTGAGGTAGCTGGTGGCCTACCTTCCTCCCCCCTTCCTTCCTCTCTTCTCCTCCCTTCCCCTCACTTCCCTCTTATAGGCTGGCAACGCATTTGTAAGTTCTGTCTTGTTGAAAATGTTTGCAGCGGTAATCGCTTACTATCAGGTGAACGCTTGCTCGTTCGGGTGCCGTCCCGCTTGGGGACTCTTCCCACCTAGCGCTCCCCCAAGCGATACCGCACCGCTGCCCACTACTTGCCCCTTTCTGTAGTAAAGGGGTGCAGTGGT
>DWHO01001053.1:0-16714 GCA_018247575.1 Eurytides lysithous rurik
GCGGATTCCATGGTACCGTGGGATTTAACATTGCGACATTTATTGATAGGAATGCATGTGATCGGTATGTGATACTGTCAGCGAATTCCATAGTATCGTGGTATGTAACAAGTATTTACCTAAAGATCTGCGATAAACAGTATTGCAGTAAAATAAAATTATCTCCAACTTACTCATACGTACATATCAACAATATATGCATATCAACAACATATCAACATAATCAACAAGCACAGAATAAATGGCTTACAACAATAATAGACTTCTTTTACAAAAAAACCTGATTAAAAATAGATTTGTTGCCAGGACTCTGTAGAGTCCACTTGGGACTACATAATTGCTTAGCAGTCATGCGCAATCATTCTGAAATAAGAGGCATTGATTGCAGTGTGATTACTGACTCTTGCAAGTTTTGTTCTATTATTGGCAACCGTGCTGCTTATCATCAAGCTTATAACTAGCTTGGCTACTAACTTATACTTTACGTCAGTCTCCTGTGAGGTTTTGGCATCTTGGTCAAGCAAGTGTTTGCAGCTAAAAGAAGCTGTTACAAAATGTGTTGTAGCTTCAACCCGTATAATAAATAATAGTATAATATATATATATATAGGAATAGTCTTTAAGGTTATTTTTTTTTAATTGAAATAGATCTTAGTTAAAGCTGAATAGATGCATAGTTAATCCTTTAATATAGAAACTAAAGCATGTTTTGTACTAGTTCTTAAGTTCATAAAAATTGACCTAACAGTAGACAATGGACCAGCTAATTGATTTAATATACGATGTTGTTATTGTAGGATTCATCAGATGATTAGAGATGTTAAATCTGTCTCCGTCGAGTTATCGGGACGTTGACGAACAACAAAGGGCCATTAGCACCAAAAAGGTTTATTCAAGGAGGCCTTGGTATGCCCCAGTAATTGACCCCATTGAGGTTATTAAAGAGAGCTACAGCGAAGGCAAGTTACCAAAATCTATTCTTAATTCCGACTCCATCTGCCAAAATAGTTAAAACGCAATAGTAAATTACCATCAGAAGCACGACTAATTTGTCTTGTCTCTTAAAAAAAAATAAGAAACCTACACAGATTTACATCTCAATAATAACGAAATATATAAAAGGTTCAAAATGATAATTTGGTTTCTTAAAAGCAGGTTACGATAGCGAGGACAGTGTTCCTTTAAATGAGGACTATTATGATCGCAGACTAGAATATGACGATCCAATAACATCTCAGCAAGCCGAAGTATTGAGTCAACTGAAGCCAGAAGCATCTTCCCCTAAATACGACCAGGCAGCTACCGTCAGCTCTGTTGCCGAATTTTCAATTGCAAATGCTATCAATTTGAGAGGTTAGTGAATATATACTAATATTGAAATAAAAACAATGATTTTTGTTACTCATTAGTTGTTTTGGAAAATAAATACAATAAATATTTAAAATTATACTAAATTATCAAACAAGTTTTAGGTATTGTAATAATGTGTATAATTTTACAAAATCAGTCAAAAACATCTATTATTATATTATATATAATTATTTAATGAAATGATGTGGAAGAAACGACCAAAGAGTAAATTATCTTAGTCATTTTATAGTGTCGTTTTATTATTACTATATAACTTTATCACATCAATCAAAACAATTAACAATATATGTTATCGTTGTAATAAACAATTCAAGTATCATATTTAATGAGTTTATTATCCAAACCCAAGAAGTTTAATGTAGACTATAAAAGTGTTAATGGTTTCATATCAAATATTCCATTTCCAGAACACGTTCCTTATTACCACGCAACCAAATATTTATATTGTAAAACAAATAAGCTTGTAAAACTTATTAATCAAATAAGAGCTTTAAATATATTATATTTTATTAGATTTTACTAGAAGAACAATATTTAAATTTAATTTTTACAATATTTAATTTAAAAAAAAATCCGTAGACCGAATCTATTAATGCTTTTGCATTAAATTAATACGTAAGCGCAAAATTTTATGGCATAAAAAATAAGTAAGTTTTTTTTTATTTTGAAGCTTAGTTTTTAAAAATCTAATAAGTTTATCAATAAGAATCTTATAAAAAATGAATCCATTTCACTTATATTATGAAAAGGACTGGAATGTGACTTTATATAGAAGATAGTATAGAAATAAATTTGTTCTATAAAAATGAGATAAAATTTGCCTCAATGAAGGTTTCTTGTCTACCGGATAGGAATCTATGTTAGGCATTGATAATAAAAATCTTAATTACGAAAAAAATCACAAAGCTAATCGACGTACAATTGTGATGTATTTTTAGCTAAAGTTTAAGTTTTTCAACACATTATTAATCGTATATAAAATACAAAAAAAAAGCTTGAAACGAAATACGAATTGACTCAGTAGAATACTAACAAGTTTGCGGGGCCGAATTTTTATTCGGCGTCAGGTTTCTAACACAGTTCTTTTAATCAGAATAGTCGGTATGGGGGCTGACTACCTAAAGTACGGATTTAAATAGCAGCAAACCCTTTGGTATTAATAAGATCACATCTTTTAAGTTTAATGAGACTATTAAAATAAAATATATAACATTATCCATGCTTACCTAAGTAATCAATTCTTTCAGAGTTACAATCGGTGATATCTCAGTATAAAACAACTATATGTGTCTTAAAAACTTTAGAGGCAGTGTTGGTGGCCCTTGGCGGAGCGAGTGCCGCTTTGGTTCTACTGATCGTGATGGCTGGTGTATTCGTGGTTCGCCGGCGTAAAAATAGCCCGTCACCGGTACCTTCACCCCCTATTCTGGTCTATCCTCCGCACGATGTCACTGCGCCCTGTTACACGTACGTGATTATGCCAATAATTATGGCACTATATTTAGTAAGACTTCTGACACGATCCCGGACTTCAATGAATCAAGAAATCATAACACCTATCTGTCAGTTTTTTATTAATTTTAGTGTATCCGAATTATTAGAAAAAATTTTAAATGGACTTTCTGCGGTCGTATTCACGGGATGGATTTGAAAAAATATTTGAAATAACGACCTTGTTTTTAGGTAAAATATACAAAATTATCATTTTATTTTTTAGTCGTAGTGTTTTGCATAGCCAAAGTTGTAAAGTAAAACCTGTTAGCTGTATTCGTGACTCGCCACTAATATTACTGAATTTTGTTATTTTTTTTATCGTATTTGATGAAATATTAAAATATGTATGAAACATTGATTTCTATACTATGTATACGAGATATATTTTAGCTTTCTAATATTTTCAGGTTTAAATTTTAATAATTAAAAATTAAAATTAAAAAAAAATTATAGGTAATTATCTGAAGTTCCAGTTCCAACCAGATCAAAATATATTTGTTCAAATATCATTTACAAGTGCTTTTGAATTGTCATTTATCAACAATACTATAAGTTAAACGATGAAACAAAGTTACACGAACAGGAAATTACGATAAGTAGCAATAACATTTTTGGATTAGGTCAACCATAAATTCTCCGCTGATTCTTTACTGTATGGATAGACGATTGATATCGAAAGTTATAGTAGGACTGATCGTTTTTATGAGATCGGCTTTGTGTCTTATAGTTAATTATATTATTTCAAGCATAATTCTTTACAATCATAATTTATTCTTAGAACGAAAGAGGTAAACTTTTCCCTGCCTTCGCTTCGGTCGTCATCTCTGGGGGAGTTGCGTGACGTCAGTGTGGGGGGCCTGCCTGGGGACGTATTATGCCCACCTACGCCCACGCAGTTCAGATCGAATTCTTTTAGTGAGTTTTCATTTTTCTATTTAATAGTCCTTTCCTGTGTGCATATTATTTATTTTTAAATATAAAATCGGAGTTGCTAAAAAAATAAATATATATCACGATCAAAAGTTTTACTCATTGATATAAATAGAAGTTCTTAACGTTTTTTTTATTGAAAAAAATAATAATGCTATGTTATATTTTATTTGTACAAACTTCGTTTTTAATTTTTAATGGGTTAAATTTTTCCGTTCCAAAATTTTTATTACGTACGTCCACAACCCTGTTACTCTCTTTTATATACTTCATACTTATAAAAAGGCATAGGTGTTTCGTACTCAATGTTGTATAGATTTTGAAATTGACTAATAATTCACCTATTTTATCTCAATACTCTATTTGTATATTTAGTTAAAATCCAGCCTTCCACATTTATGAAAATTAGCGATTATATTAGCGAAGAAAAAAATATGTTTCTTCGCTAATATAAGTAAATATAATCCAGTCGAATTTGTGGCCTATTAAAGCTATACTGCATAATTTATTGAATAACAATATAGGGTTACAGTGCGTTACAGTTTAAAGTATTGAATTATTTTTATAACGCTTTCTTTTGCGACATTTGTGACATTTTCGCAACTATATTTGTACTAATTGTAGTGTGTCTATTACATTTGACCATTTCTATAGATATAGGTATTAGATAAATTTGGCAATTAGATTGATATGATAAGACGTCGGAACAATATTGGGAAAGAACTTTGACATTTTAGCAAATCCGCTATGTTTTTGTATCCGTAAAAATTATTATATGAGTTGTACATAAATATGAGGCAATTTGCTCGAGCATTAAACTAAGTACTGGCAGTTTGTTGACCGCCGCACCCTTTTTGTCGCAATGTCACGCCTATTACGTGATTCATTTGAGTGTTCGACGTGTGAAATGCTAATTAATTGATTTTGTATAAATTAAACTAAAACTTTCTCGTAATTTGTGTTTTTATTAAACTATTTGAAAACTAAAATATTTTGAATATTTGAATAAACTCTTTTTCGGTGTAACCGCGTAAATAATCTAAGAATAATCAGATTGGATAACGCGCGATCGTCGTTATTGTATTTCTAGTTATTTGAACCTCAAAAACTTTTTTTTTTTAAAGCGTAAGTATTTTTTTTATGGAGTAGGATGACAAACGAGCAAGCGGCTCACCTGATGTTAAGCCATCACCGCCGCCCATGGATATTTGCTAATGCGTCGCCAGCCTTTAAGAGGGGAATTTTTGAAAGAGGGATGAGGAGTGAGAGGGATGGATTAGGAGAGGAGGGTAGGATGGAAGGAGATAGAAAAAACACTTTACGCCAATTTCCTGTGAGGTCGTGGTACTTATCCGGTTCGAGCCAGCCCATTCAGCAGCGGGAACAGCTGCGCGGCTCTACCACCGATAGTATAAAAAAAGAAGATCAATTCATGTCTTATAACGACTTTTCAATGTACCAAAACGTTCATTGACATACTTTTATGAAAACCTTCTCTCTTTTACAAATTTGTTTGAAGTAGTTTGAGGGATGAGTTTAATTTGTCTGGAAGGTTGTTTTGCGTTAACATTGTCTAAAACTTTCACGTTGTAGAAAGTTAAATTCTGTTACAGAGATATAAATAAGCTTTACGATCTTCTTCAATGATTTATATTGTTATAATGAATATAAATTTACACGGGCAAGTCACAAGCAAGTTACTGTCAAGTTAAGAGATTTGCAATACAAACAAATAATGTGAGTTGAAATACTTATTAGGGACTTTTTCAAATTATTAATCATCAAAATAAAGCTAATTAAATAATTTCCAAATTCAACATTAACAAAGCAAATCATGCACTGTGTAAGTTCTAAATTTAGTGCTGATTCAAATATTCATTTCAAGAAGACAACATTAAAATTATAAGAATTATTAAAATCTTTTTATTTTTTATTTTGAAGAGCACAAAATTATTTCTTCCTTTTTTTGTATAACTAAAAAAACTATATTCTATTGGCAAAATATTTAAACATAATTCTTTTACACCCATCCATCCGATGGACACAAAAGATATAGGTTCGTAGAGATGGTGATGACCATGAATTTAGTTTAAAATTACACAAAAAAATACAATTACGCAATATTTGTCTATAAGGAAGTGTAACTGTATCTAAGCATTTGTGTGTGAACTTACTTTACGTTTTGGTAAGAAAATACTAAAGTTTCATATTCTGCTTTAGCAAATACGACGGAACTCGGAGTTTTGGATCCTGCGCTCTACAAAACTGATTGTTTGGATGTCGATCATCTGTGGCCAGAAGGACACGTGGTAAGTTAAGCGTGTTACAATTTTTAAATAAAAAAAATCCCTATATGATATGATAAAAACAAATCCTGTATCCAATACCCACAAACAAAGTTTAAAGAAATTCGGTATTCGAACCGATTGTCTTCCGATACATTTTAAATTTCATTCTTAACCAGGGGCGAGTGTGGTTCACGCTCAAATATGAATCGGCAACGGAACGACTTCAGATACATATAATAAAGGCAAAACACTTACCATCACGTACACCGGCTCTGGCTAACGCATGTGATCCCTACGTAAAGTAAGTAATAATAAATATTATTTGTTAGTACACTGTGTTAGTAATTAAGCTATAATGAGGTCTGAAAATAAAATATAATATAAGAAAAAATTATCTTTCTAAAACTTTTATCAGAGACAGACGTAAAAAGAATAGAAATGAAAGAAAGATTTAAGTTCCATCTCATTTCTATGCAGTTTAATCCTTCAGCAAATTCATTAAATAAGTTCAAGTAAAAGCGATTCCTTTTCTTTTGTAGGATACAGCTAATGCCCGATGAAAGGAGGGTGCTTCAAACTAAACAGAAGAAAAAGTCGTGCAATCCTTTCTTTGACGAAACTTTTGTTTATCAAGTGAGTTTAAGAATATTTTTATGAAATGTTCAATGCAACAACAAATATAACATTTACTAAAACCCATTCAAATTTATTTAGATGCCACCGGGAAAGTTAGATTCGCTAACTTTAAAATTGTCCGTGTTGGATGCTGGTCGCATTGGAAGATTCAAACAACTTATTGGACATATAATATTGCCCCTTAGCGAATTGGAAGGAGTTGCGTCTGATGAAGAGCCACAATTATATAAGTTGGATATAGAAAAAGTGAGACATTACATCATTTTAAGTAAAAATACAAACATGGCGTTGAGTGCCTCAAATATTTATTTAATATTGGATCGAGGTTACTTACTGCATGTTACACACTCAATGCTTGGCATTTAATCGTTGCATTTTAGAGCTAGACCGCAATAAGTGTAAGATTTCGACCACCACGACAATTTTGTTATAGTAAGTTTGTCTTTGTGTTTACAAGCTTGCTTCTTTATTTATATTTATACATACACATTGTATTCCTACATTTTAAGCAAATCTTTTTTGTATTCTTTAATAATTTGATACATTTGTTTTTTATTAAAATCCGTTGTTTATTCCTTTCATTTTTAAAGCATATTGTATAGTAAAATTTAGGTAGAATTGTCGTACCTTTAAATGCAAATACGAAATACAACCAGCATACTTCAGTATACTGGTTATAACTAAACTTCCATTAATATACTAAATAAAAAAAACATATCTTTTTTTTATTTAGTATATTAATGGAAGTTTATAAATCGATTCAGAACATTTCACATTGAAACATTAATGTAGGTTACCTATTTTTGTGACCTACTTTGGTCTTAGACAGTTTCCGGCGCGAGGGAATAACTTTCCGGGATTACGGCGGATTAGCGAAGGAATTGATAACGGGGATTTGTGAATTTCTCAAACAAGTTCATATCATTTACTTACTTATTCTAAATGGTTATTGCATTTTAATGGAGATGAATTTATAAAATGTGACTTTATTCGACGTCTATTTAAACTTAATGTCTTTTTAGGAACTTCAAGAGCCTCCGTCAGATTTGGGGGAGATTTTGGTATCGTTAGTTTACAATGAAAATCTCAACCGGCTCTCTGTAACTATCATAGAGGCTCGAGGCTTAAAGGTAATTTGTATGTGGCCGTTATTATTATATTTTCATTTGATGTTAATTGGGTGGAGAAATAAATGCTACCTAAGCCACATATTTAAATTCGAGTGGCGCGCTAATAATAAGTTTCCGATTTCTTACATTTAAAATTCTCCTTTTATCCTATAAAGGAACATGTTGGTTTTGTAGCTTGTTTATTTGCTTTCGTAAACATACGTCATATATCTCACTGACACGACAGCTGGATCCATCGTCAAGCAAGCGTGAACTCGTAACTCGAGTCACCCAAGAGCGTGCTTGCAGAGGAGTCCGTGCTAGAAGAACAGCTGCCGTCGAAGTCGCAGAAGATGGCGCCGCTCACGTATCCGAATGTTTCCACTTTAGGCTGCGACCAGACGAGCTGCATACAACTTGTGTGACAGTACAAGCTCTTCAACCGCATTCCGTATATGCCAAAGGTACTTGCCAAAGGCTATTAATTTCGGTCATATCGCAAGGTCAGTCGCTCTACCAAGTTAGTAAATTTGATTTGGGTTTGAGTTTCATAGAACACCGTTGTGGAAGGAAATCTCACATTTGTTTAAAATGTATGATTTGATAATTAGTCTAACAGTGTTTTTGACGATTATTGTATGAATTCAATGGTGAAATCCCGGCGTAATAAATAAATATGTTTTACTTATATTACATATACGTATTAAACTTATTTAAGTTTTTTTGTTACATTCTAGTTCCCGAATGGATGGTCTGATTTTGATTTCGATTTTTTTAACAGATCACATGTTCAAGATTTTTCATCGGAAAAATAAGAGTTTACATGTTTAAAGATCATCAGCTTTTCTTACTTGATGAGGCTGTGAAAACAATTTTTCTGTCAGTCAGGGTATAATTTTAAATTTCAGTTTTAATGGTATCGGTTTGTCGTCTGACCGTCCGAGAAATGGTCCTCATTTAGCCGTTTTTTTTTATTGCAATCAAGATATGTAACTTCCAATGAATTTAAAAGTAGAATATTTATGAGAAATGATAAAAATTACATCTCTTCGAATTGAAAACGTTGAATGAAATGGATAAAAACGAAACTCCATAAAAAATCATATTTTCTTTTACAGATCGTTTACTAGGAAAGTTCGTATTAGGCTCATATATGTTCGCCCGAGGGCGTGCACTCCAACATTGGAACTCAGCTCTTGCAAGCCCTATGGAACAAGTGAAGCAATGGCACTCATTGACGAACTAAGCTGATCTGACCATACCCCGCCAAACTGACAATTATAATTAAATATTATTATAGACGAAAATTGTATATGTACCTGTATGTCGTCCTTTGTATTTTTTTCGTACTTTTCAACTTTAATATTACCAATTACTCAGCACTTTAATATATATCAATGACTAAACAACAGTATGTTCGCTAAGCTTTTTATATGCTATCTTAATCCGCTGTTTAAATAAATTGTATGTACTTCTGTCGTTAACGGATTTTCGAATTTGGCGTACGATATATATGGATAAAATTCTAATTTATATATTTAAATATGATATTAAATTAGTGAAGGTATTATCCACATTTGATATAACCTATTGGGCATTTAGCCTACTTATGTATTAAATTTATATATTTTACTCTCTTTGTGTGTTTTATTACTATTTCGGTTTTCTTCCTAATCATTTAGTTAAAATATCGAATTAGCTTTTTATTTTCAATTTTAAGCCCTCCAGTAAATCACTTTGACCGGATGGATGGTGTAGTGCCAACTGATATTGTCCGGCGTGTTATGGATTCCATCCCCACGCGGGGCAAAGAATTGTATGAAATAGTTGTTTCGAGCTTGGGTTTACTTTATTTGTGAAAACACCTGCGGCACAGGAAAATAGTGAAGGAAGAGATTTAACAGATTTAGCGCAATAAAAATTACATGAATATTATGTTTTCTTTTTATTAACAATGTAAACAACCAATACTTATTATCTGAAGTTTCACATTTGCTTATACTTCTATATATTATAATGTTAACATTATTATGAAAATATAATTTACAAATTTAAATAATATTATTAAAGATATTACTAATATTTTTATATCACTTTTTGGGCCTTTTGTTAGTGTATTAAATACAGTATACATTAAATTTTACACATTCCTACTACATATAAATACGTATTATAAATGATGATTTTAGTTAATTTATTTATCTTTATTGTAACTCCATATACCTTTTTGATATGTTGAGTATAAACCCTTAAATTACTATTATTAATAATTATGTAAACGGTTACTAATTTAATACAAATTAACTTTTAAAATATTATTGGCATGTCGATAAATCACGTGTTTATAATATATTATTTATCTATAATGACATATTTAATCAATATCTTTAACATGTACGTACGTAGTGATATTCATTTAACTATTTGGAGAGCAATGCAAAAATAAAATGTGTTACGCCAAATTGGCGAAATATTGTTGTTTTATTTCCAATTCCGGCATTATTTTAGTTCAAATTTTTACATTCATAACTCTTTAAAATGAAAACCTTCCTGGATACACATAATAGGGGAAAAGCCTTAGCTATCTTTTAACGCAATCAGAATCCTTTTTTATTCCGCCGTAAGTCTCGGCGCCGTTATCATTTGTCCTAACTTTTACCAGTGCTACAAATACAAAATACAAAATTGTTTGCGGGTTTATCCTTGTTTCACTTGTAATAATGGAGCCTGTTTAGAATAAACTCGTATTAGTATTATTATGCGCACTAGTTTTTAAGCCGAAAGTACTTAGGTAGGCCGAAAATACTAGTTTTTAGGCTTAGTACGCTTTTTGTCTTTTTCCGCTTCATATCCTACTTTGAAGTAAATGTTAAAAAACTTTACGTAAAGCGCTACTTTACATTCATAATTTACAACTAGTTACATTATACAACAATTTAGGACTAATTTACAATCCGTTCTTAAAAAGTACTTAGAGTGAGTAAGATATTAATTAACTTTATTATAATTAAAATCGTTCGTATATTGTATATTTCATTGACTTTTCATTGCATTGGGTTTTGTGTTCTAAAATTTAAAATTAGAAAAATATTTTTGATTTTTATTATTTCAATCAAATCGGCAGACAGATACTTTCATAAGCTTTAAAATCGGTGATTTTCAAATAACATCCAATTAACAAATTTTCGATTGTGTTAGAACATTGATTGACAACGATTGATTGGTTTTGGTGAGATAAATTGAACTGTAATAATAGTTATCGATATTGGTATAAGCCACTTATTTTAAACTTACGTTCACGTTTTCGCTTTTTGTTTTCCATTTTCATTAATTTGACGCTAAATTGTTGGCTATTAAAACATTTTATTTGTTTTTACATTTTGTTCGCCTTTTTCGAAGCCTAATTAATTAATTAATCGAAAAAATTAAATTCGTTACAACTGCATTATATACAAACGCGGTAGAAGTAGGCTTAAAAATTATCTACGCCTCTATATCTATAGCAACAGTAAAAAGTCAGAGCAAAAATGGCACAGGGGATTATTGCCCGCCCGCATTTTTTATTGTCTCGCATTTATCAATATTGAGCTTCTCAACTAAAGCAAATCTTTACAGTGCCTATATTTAAAATAATGGAATTTAATAAGATGTTGAAGGGGAGTTAAAGAATGTAGCTGATTGAAACATTTGAATTGCAAGGCTGGTGAAATAAAAAAAAAACATTCTTACTTCAATAATGAATGTGATTGAATGCTACCACGTGCTTGGGATCCCAGAATCAATAAAAATAAAATGCAAGCACAACCACTACTGAAAAAGCTACATATATATTAGATACTGTTGACTACTCAGACCATATAATCTGAACATCTTGTTACTGTAAAGAGAGAAGAAGGGGTAAAAAATTATAACATTTTTGATCCGTTCTTCTTCTATGTTAATATACATAATATTTTATGCTAATATACATAATATTAGTATAAGGTAAAAAAATTGTAAACATTATGCTAGCTATTTCATGATTAAATCGATAATTATTTTAACAGCTCTTAGTATAAGCTATTAGAAATTTAATTGCGTTTGGTTAGAAATTTAGTTTAAACGCATTTAAGTATGGTGATTTGAAGAAGTAAAAAAACACTGTAGTAACAAAACTACGAAATTACTAATAATAATAATTCACAACGATAAATAAAGACGCAAACAATATTATAAATCAATCGAATAGATTTTCATGTAAATACCTATAATTTTGAGTTAAAATTTTAGAATATATTCAACTATAGAGTATCATTACAAGCTTGTTTGTTTAGAAATTATTAACACCGATATAAAGTGCTTATTTTTAGGAGATAAAGCGATATTTATCATCAGGATATCATGATAACATCAAGCGTATGACTTGGACAAGCCTGTCGCTTATGGACAAGCCTGTCGCATGTCCATATCAACACAATGCCGTACACGACAATCATATCGCTGCATAAACTTCATGCGCTCGTCACTAACTATTATTAGTATTGTTTGTATTTTATATTACTGTTATTATTATGGTATTTTTAGCAAAATAACCCTTCAAACCGAAACACAGTGCTGCTTGGTCTTATATATTGTATATATTTAGAGTCTGATATTAATTGGCTATGCATCCCACCCTATTTTTTGTAAGTGAAAGATACCTTTTGGTGCTATCACTTACAAAAATAAAAACAGTATGCGTGCAAAATTCATTTATTTTATATAATTATATAAAAAAACCACAAACATACACAATATATATAATTATAAAATTAAATTCGACTTTGGTGATAATAAAAAACAATATCAAATTACAAAACCAAAAGGTTATTACATTTAACAACGAACAAAGGCTCTCAATTCTCATTTTGCCTGAGGATATTGACGTCTTTCGAAAGACGAAAAGACAAAACATCATTAAACCAGACCCAATTAAATAGAAACAAATTACTATGCCAACGAAACATTTGTTTTTTACAGAACTTGCTTCATGTAAGTATATTCTTTTTAAATATCATAAATATCTAAAATTGGCACCCGAATAAAAAATATAGTAAGGCATTGAAAGGTAGAAATTCCTTACATCAATTACAAATCGTTGTGGCAGCTACTCAACCAATAGGGGTTAAATTATTGAAAAGTGATGAATTATGTATGTGACTGTTATATTTTTGTGACTATTCTTGAAATAACTTAATATTAAGTAAAATGTTTACTGTATTAGTAGCTGTCTGCTATATTATGTTAATTTTGCAATTTGTATGAAATTTTAAAACATTAAGATTCCTATTCTAACACCAGCTAGAGCTTTACTAATCACTTATTTGAACTTGGCAAATGATTTAAGATTTAGTGACGATCACCACGCTAATAAATTTCAAATACGATGTCATATCTATTTTGGCCATAGACTTTGGTGTTTTTTTCAGGTATAAACGTTTTCTTTTTTATTTGTAATCGTTAAATAGATGAATTACTGTAAAACATTAGGTAAGATATTTTAAAACTTATTATGTGAAATATTTCATAAAAGTCAAATATTAATATAAAAGAAGTTAATTCTAATTTATTTTAAAATGGAGTTATCTTTAAATATTAACTGACCTTATAAAAGTTAACCTATTTATAAGTTTCAGTGCCAAGGGTGTTAGTATAATTCGCACCCAGCCTTCTAGAAAGGCTTCTAGGAAAAAGATAAAGTTTTCTTGTCGGCCTTGTAGAAAGAATAATTTAAAGGTTGTGGGAAACTTTGTTTGCGGTTTTCATTTACTTAAGTAAAACACGAAATGATGTTATGAGTCTGATTAACGCAAAGGAGTTTCAATGTGTGCCACAAGTTGTGACAAATTTTTCAAAATAAAAATTTACCCGTCCATCGACCAGTAAACTGTTGCGTCTAAAAGCTGTTTTATGAAATAGTAACAACAAAAGTGAATTCCAAAGTCAAAAGGAAAATTAGCTGAAATATATTTTAACTCTAAAAATGCAGTAATTACTTTAAGCTTTCATTGTTTTAATGAATATTTTTATAACCGGAGAGTACCTATTTCTCTTGTAGTCTGAAATTTATATATAGGTTCATCAGGCATATAGGTCGTTTAAAGGTCTACCCTAGATTTTCCAAACTTTTAAATAACTTACTCTATATAAAGAAACTATGTTTCACTTTGTCTTTCGTAAATTATATATATATAATACTTTCATAACTTCTGTATCTTGTTAGATCTTTATATTGTTATTGAAGCACAAAATATCCGCATAATGTAATTAACATTACCATGATATCATTATTGTTTTAATTTTTTTTTTATTTGATTCCAAAAAATTCCATTCATGAAGGCCTGAAAATTATTTCTTAGTTGTACAAATTTCACCACCTCACCACTTAGCCTAACGAAGCTAACGAAAAGGCCGAAGGAACCTACGCCTCGAAACGAAATAATAATAACTTTGTTAGCAGTAAAAAAACATTTTTGGAGATTAACTAAGAATAACTCGGGAGTAATTGATATTTTATAGAACATCCCTTAAGATCACTTTCCCTGGCTTTAAAAGAAATTTCATATTACCTATGTTGTTTCTACTGCTAGTATCGCTTTGCAATTCGAGTTATTAAATTAACTTGAAATGACAACCGAATATTTTCTTTTATGAAGTGCATTATATTTTTATGTTTTAGATAGACATAAATTTAGGGAGATTAGATTTGTACAATTTGTACAAAATATTTTTTCTTTTAAATACACATGCTGTAAAGGCGTATCGCTAAAAAAACGTTCATAAAGAATTGAAGTTTCTATTTATATTTTTATTACTCTTCAATTTTTTTTATAGAATAAGCTGACAAACGAGCAAGCGGGTCACTTGAGGGAGGAAGAGTGAATGGGAGGGAGGCAGTCAAATTCCTCGGCCCACTTCACAGAGTGTAGAGTACCACGCTGGTGCGCCTGAGCGCGTGCCACGTGGGAAACCTCAGCGCATTACAAGGCGCGTAAAAGCCGCCCGGCCGAGGACATCACCCGAAATCGTCTACGAGGACAAGTCTTCATTCAACTGTCTCTCCTCCGTCAGAATACAAAGAGGAGGAAGCAACTACTGAGATTGCGGCAGACTCCCCTAGAAGGAAGGAACCTGAACTGGGCCGTCGCGTCGCGTCGACATGGAGAAGGTCTTCGATAGTTTGGCAGGAGGGCTTACTGTAAAAGCTGTTACATAACACTACCATCCACCGTACGCTCGTGCGGTTGATAGCGTCATTCCTTGAGGGACGGAGCTTCGTCGTGCATATTGACGGAGCCGAATCGGCTGCACGTTATATCAAAGCCGGTATTCCCCATGGTAGTCCTTCGTCGCATCTGTATGCGGTGTACAGGAGTGACACTCCATTTCGAAGCACAACTCCTCTGACGGGGGTGAAGACGTATTGTTGGCCTTGTATGCGGACGATAGTGCGTTCTTCACGTCTTCGCACAAGGCGGCGAATGCGGCGAGAAAGATGCAGAGGCAATTGGACCTGCTGCCTGATTGGCTTGACAAATGGCGGATTTAATGTTGACAAGACAACCACCATCTACACCAGGCGGGTCAAAGACCAACCCACACATAAGCTACGACACCATATAGACCGCTCGCTGCGCCTGGTCCTCCAGGTCGACCATCGTGTCAGAGAGGCCAGGGCGGGTCGAGAGCTATATGTTCCATCTATACATTCCAGTGTGGTACGCACTGACCTTAGCCATGCAAAGGCAAGCTATAAATGCAGCAAAACCTCGCCCTTCGAGTGATCTAGGGAGGAGAGCGATACGTCAAATTTTTTTTTGCTTATTTAATTTGTTAGGTCCACGATTCTTAGCAACTATTCTCCCGATTGTTCTTCACCAAAGGGGAAAATATTGGTCTTTTAATAAAAGAAAAATATAGCCACTTGGGGTGTTCCAACAAATCGAGATAAATAGTCAGTTTGCCACTGATGTCAAAAATTTTTTCACTGTTAACCAACCTATATAAGAATTGCTATCAATATAAATCATTCACATCAAACTAGTATAGATCCGATCTAGGCACTGTTACAGATGCGGTTACTCCTATCGAAGAATATAAGGATCGAATCCCAAACAAGTTATAATAATAATTCAACAGAAAACCAAAGTAATCGCAGATACTCTCCCCCTAGACAAAATCAAAATTAACTCGTATCGTTCATGTTTTGTTTAAAAAATAACGTTATAATTGGTTATAATTTTTTTCTCTTGGGAGACAAGGTAACAAGTCGAGCAAGCGCGTGTGATGGTACCATCCTCGACGAACTTTTAAGAGTCCTATCGCTTAGCTATTGTGAAGCCCACGTAGATTAATCGATGAATTCAGAGGAGAAACAACCAATGAGAGAAAGTATCTCTATGTCACCTATGAGTATTAGTTCTTAGTATATTTAATACAGTATTTGATGGCATCTACATGAAATTATTGTAATTGATAACATAACAAACTTAGGAAAAACATATCTGTCTTCAAAGTAGCAAAATAATTAATACGACTCCAATTTGAGATTTGAAAGATAATAAAAAATAATTCCCAAGAGAAAGATTTAATTCCATGTTTTCTCAAGAATAACTCTCGTTTAAGCGAAGATGAAATTGGATTAATTTTTCTTCGCTATTGAGTATTTCATCCAATATTCATAGACGCTTCTTAAAAAACTGAAAAAATGTCTTTAAATTATACAGAAAAATTATTTCGTTGTAACAATTTGCCTAATGCAAAAATACAAGCAGATTTAATTAATACCACAACACTTTTTGTCTTATCTTCTAACTGACGTTGATGCTTTTAGCCTATGCGGCTCTCTAAAGCTTCATCGGATCGCCT
>DWHO01001054.1:0-16711 GCA_018247575.1 Eurytides lysithous rurik
GCACTATAATATATCCTGTGCACTTGGCTGATCTCTTGTAGATTGGCCGCCGTGGCCGGAATCGGTCGGGAGGACATCATCTGTGAATATTTAGAATATTATTTTATTTTTGTATAGTTTCATTTATTATTTTATATACGTATAACTCGTCATTTGTGTTAAATTGGCTACTGGATCTTATTGGATTACCCCGTTGAAAAGTTGCAGAGACGTAACGGAAACAAGTAAAAAATAAATAGATTTTAGCGTCTATGAGTAACGCAGATTTTGCACATTCAAGCCATTTGGGCTTTTATTTACAAATTGCGTGACCGCGGGCGAATCGCCGATTGGCATTGTCGAAATAAAAACGGCCATGCGTCGAATTCAAAATGCTCCGGACCATAAAATGGTGTTGCTGCCGATTTCACGCAATCACTTGGGCTGAGAGTGCTTAAACGACAATCAATTCCATTATCGGCCACTGGTGTTTGATGGACTCGATCGAAAACAATTACCGAAAATCGAAACGGCGCTCGTCGAGAATTATCGGCTTCTATTATTTATTCGTGACTAACAACTCGTGCGTGCTTTTGTTCCACGCTATGCTTTGTCCGTGGTTTCACTTAGGTTACACGTGGTTTACACGTGGGCTTGTGGATTTCAAATTTGTAGTATTAAAAGATATAATTTTTTTGTGTGGGAAGGGAAAACAACGGTTTATTTAGTTCGCAGTTGAAAAATTAAATTAGATTGGGCTTCAGTTATCTAGGGTACTAATATATAGATGTCTTCGTGCTTAAAACAAGTTTCAATAGTCCAACAACAAATACAAGTCCACCAGCCACCCACTCGGACAAAACGTAGATGTAAAAACATTTCCACTTGACGCCGATTTTCTGTGAGGTCGTGGTACTTAGCCTATTTAGCAGTGGCTTAACCATCGAAATTGATTGACAGTGAATAAAACGATGTGTTATCGTGGACTAAGTTTTGTCTACGGCATCGTTCCGGTAATTTTCGAAAAAAATTCGACACAAAATGTCATAAAGGTATAAATATAAATGCTGCGTTGCAAGGAAGTAAGACAAAACATAACCAACCAACATACTTCCGTATTTATGATATTACTACAAACTAATTACTTCGACTATTCAGTGATAAAACAAAGTTTATAGGTTATCCTTCATGACTAGTAGTCTGAGAAAGTTTCGCGAGTTTTCTTGTGTTTCAGAGAAGTAAGGAAGATATTACATTATAGTATATTATTTATAGTACATTTTTTTTTATTTCTGGGTTTCAACCGGAAAAAAAAATAGGATATATTACGCGTAACAGTTATTTAGTCCTGTTTAAGACACAACTTCAGCAAAATCTCCTAACTACTGCGAGTGGACGGAGCGGATATCTTTAATTTTAACTTTTACGTTAAAATATCTACGTCTGCCAGCTTGCCTTTAGCAATCCAGTACGACACGATTAACTCATCACCCAGCAATATAAGATGTTATATTTCATTTTTCCAGTAATTACGTTGGTAGCATTGACCTTCAAATCGGAAAACAGTTATACTTACGTATTCCTGCTTGATGGCAATGTCGTAGAATAATTGGTAATATAGTGGAACAAACTCAGGCTGACACTGCAGAGAGTCCTACCACTTGGAAACAGCGATAAATCTTTTAAAAAATCTGCCTTGATATCAACGATGTCTTGAGCTTATAAGTGGTTATTGAATGACAAATTGAAAATATTTTTCAATTTGTCATTCAATAACCACTCATAATAGTTCACATATTAATAATAATATCATGGGACATCTCACACATTGCCATCAGATAAAAACCAGTGCCCAAACTAGGCAGAGGCCTGTACTATGGTAATCAGACTACTGATATACATACTTACATATTTTTAAATATATACTTATATAGATAATTAACACCCAGACACAGAACAAGTATCTATGCTCATCGCACAAATGCTTTGTCCTGAGTGGGAATCGAACCCTCGATCTTTGGTTTTGCAGTCAGGAGCACTAACTACTACACCAACGGGCCAGTCGAAGTCATATATACAGTAATTGTAAATATTTCAGCTTTGCCCGTAAATAAAGTACGTACGAAAACTCAAATTATAAATCAAACTCCATTGTTAAACTTCGTGTGTACACATGTGATTTGAAGATAAACTATGGCACATAGAATACAACGGTCGTTGTTCTTTCAATGAGTTCGTCCGTGACCTAAGATTCGCTCCGATCGACGTCACACCAATAACTCACAACAACGCCCGGATCCAATCGAATTTCACGGTACATCTATAGAAGTATTTGTCAAGACCAAGATAAATCATAATAAGTCACCGATTTCACCAAATCGATGTTTCCACGTTCATTATAGGGAAGGGTACATTTTTAATTTGACGCCGTCGAAATCGTGTTGTGAAACACGACATTGAGCATCTCTCACATGCGAGATAAGTATCTATTACAAATATAATACGACAATGGTGCATTAACAATAAAGTAGATGAGACGGCAGCGGACATGGATTGCGATAAACATCAGATTTGTTCATTCATCATTAGAAACTCTGGTTGGTAGCGTGTCGTGCTTTGGGTGTGGTCGCACGAGGGCCGGGGAAATTGTTTCTGTGACGTGTTTTCGATTTGATTCGTATTACAGTAATCCCCCCTATAACGCGGTACTCTTATAACGCAATTTATACGGGAATACTCCTACAACGCCTTTTCATATAACGTAGAACCAATCTATCGTGTTATAGGGAGATGACTGTACATTATTTTGAGATATATATTGCGATAGAAGTTTTGAATTATATATAACGGCATAAGCCAAGTTTTTTTTTTGAAACAAAACGGCAAAACAAGAATGTCATGTGCTTGATAAGCGACATGCCTACCTATAAGAGCACAATACCTCACAAAACCCGCTTGGCCCTACATTGCACTCGTTACCCAAATATTTAGGATGTTATATCCCAGTATGCAGTAATTAGGCTGGTAATACCCGTCAAGTTGGAACACAGTCCATACAACCAATACAATCTCACCTCAAACAAGTGTGTATCGTAATGTCTTGGTCAAAGTAAGTTGTCTGTTTTTAATTTCTTCAATTGATTCAAATGCAAGTATTACTCCTACATATATTTTACATATATTTAGTATCTTTCTTGTGTCCGTCGCTAAGAGTCAAAGCTTGCCGGGACGGTTCAATTTAATAAAATTGTTTCGTAACAAGACAACGATTTACATTTCAAGTGGCGTGTACATGTACAGTCATCTTCCTAACCGATTACGGATGCAGACTTCTCGTTTCTTCAAAGTACCAGAATAACACTCATATAACAGAATAAAAATAAAATATATTTCATTTTTATAATATAATCTATAATTACAAAAAAGCAACGGAAACAACTGCTGGTTATAACATAATTAACTATATTGCTAATAAAAGTGGCCTGTTTATAGGAATTTTTTATCAGTTCCTACCGAATCGTACATATAATTTATTATCATGATCTTAGTCCAACTGTTTCTACCGAACAAAGGTGCGTTTCTTTTCGAAAACACTTAAAATGTAACGAATAAAACCCACCGTTTTCCTTTCATTCTTACCTAACTATCATTAATCCGATAATTGCACCTTATGCATGAGAATGATGAATAAACATGTCCGTCAGAGATAAGATTTGATGGATTTAATGAATAGAAAGGGGAAGATCTAACCCTTCGCTTGCAAGCCGAAGCAGCCGACGGATCTTCAATAAAAAACGGACGTTAAAACCACCCATTGTGTAACTCTATCACGCGTGTGATTATGGAGATCTCTAGACTTAACCCTTAAGCAAACGGACAATTCATTAGGGGCTATTTGATCGATGCCTTCGATTATAAACTTAAGGGCTTTACACACGATCGGATATCAGAGCAGCGCAGTCAGACAACAATTTAAGATATTAGGCAGCCGAAAGGTTAACGCTTTTCAACATTTTATAAAGTATTTAATGTATATTATAGGCGTTAAATCCTAAATAATAAAATTTTGAATATTTTACAATGGTTAGGTGATGATAACGATGAACGCAAATTGAAGTTCTATTCTAATAATTTTCAGATTTACTTACTTTATTTTAATTCATTTTCTTGCCAAATATCTTTTACTAGAGTACAGCGCTTTATATTGTTTCTTACTTTATCAGGCAGATTTTAAACTATTAGTTTCAAAGGTTTCGTTTAACACTAATTTATCGATATTGCGCTACAGTTTCCAGTTAACGTGCAATACTGCGATAATGATACTTGTGTCTATTTAAAGTGCCGTGGTATAAACATTGCGTTTTTCACAGGGCTGTGTAATGCCACGAATATCAATAATACCTCTGCAGTTACATTAGAATACTATATCTGCACTCTCATGCAGTGGCGGTACTACCATACAAGCCCAAAAGCCCGGCTTGCCCTACAAAGGGGTAATATTTATAAACCTTAATCGCTAGCCAAGGCAATGTTATTGGCTATTTCAATGATTTATACAATTATTTTCAATCATTTTGCTGCTGCCCTTGTATGTTCCTGCAGGCTACAATTAAACAAATCAATATCTTTCGATATAATATTAATTAAATTTATGGCGCGCGACAAGGGAGAAAACCGAAGAAGATTACTTCTCGACGAAGGCTTGTCTAATACGGCAGGGCGACTTTTGTCTAAGGAAATGAAGTGTTGACACGTGCTAGTCGTGTAGGGTGCTTTTTAATACAAAACACGAAATATGTTGCGCGTTATAAAAAGTTAAAATAGTTGCCGTAAATTATAGCAAAAATATTGCCGAGTTTGTGATACGGAAAACTAGTAATCGCTCACTTTAAGTTATTGTAATTTATTTTCACAAGTCATTTGATTAAGTACAGCCTATATTATTATTAAATTTCGTTACGTACCAGTGGAGGCAACTCTAACATGTTCAATGTAACATGTTAATATGACGTATCGTTATTGAAACTATTTTGTTCTCATTAGCATATTTATGTTTTACAACCGTGAGCAGTACGTGTGAAGGGACTTTAAGAATTCCGGTTTTCTCGAGCCCCCGGAGATAGGGTTCGAGCTCGTGAATTAATAATTAGCCGGCGTATAGAGCCGTCAAGTACCGGTGGAACGAAATAAAACAACAGTACGGTTTTGATTTGTGCAGGTGTAAATAACATCTGTTTCTATTTTATCGTGGCCGAAAGGAGAAACAGGAGGCTATCGCTGCTTATTCCCTTCTTTTCCCTGTTTCATTACTAACAGTGTTTTCTTCTTGAGAAGATTAAGTTAAAAGGCGAGCAATTCGTGTGCTTGAAGGAAAGCAATTCTCCGACCAATAACTTAGACATGTATATTAATATATATATAGAAATATCTTGTGTTATAAGGGCGTTTTACACACATACATTTTACGTAGACAAACGCCCCGGTTAAAAAAAAATGTTATTCGTACAAATATTTATCCTGGGTGCGAATGTCCCACGACCAGCGACGCTGGAGCCAATGGCTTAGCATCTGCGCCAAACGGTCTTCTGTGGTAGCACAGAGCCAAACTGCTTGGCGGTCGCTGTGCTCGTCACCAAGGGATTTATAATGTTACAGTTGTATGCTTAGGCTGACTGGGAATTTCCATTAATAAGAGAAAATATTTCCGGGACTGCCTAAAGGCGTTAGGTCCGCCCTTTGTAATCCATTTAAAAAGGTAATTGGAATAAAAAAATCATACTGGCAACATTTGACAACAACAAGCAAATTCAATTCAAATCGGAACACAGTAGTATTTTCACATTACTGTTACTGGTTTCACGTTACTGGCGGTGGAATGACTTGCAATGCAGTGACCATCCTAAAGAGACTCCGCAGAAGACGATCTTCGTCAAGACGATCTCTTACCATCAAACTAGACTGAGTTAACGGCTCATCTGATGGTAAGCGATTACCGCGGCCCATGGATAATTGCAAATTACAGAACTTGCAAAAGCGTCGCCAACCTTTAAGGGTAGGACCTTGAAAGAGGAATGAATGAGGAGAGAAGGAGCGGGAAGGGGAGTAAAGGGGAGGAGATAAATACTTGGGGAGGAGATGAGAGGGTGGGGGAGGAGAGAGAGCCACGGGCCACCTCACTCGCCGTACCAAACGCGGAAGCAATAACACTTTCACTATATGATTTTATGTGAGGTCGTGGTACTTATCCGGTTCGAGCCGGCCCATTCAGCAGTGGGAGCAGCTGCGTGGCTCTACCACCGCTTAATAATTGGTCTTGTCTATGTATTTACGGCGTGGGTTTTGAGTTTGGGTTAATTTTATCGTTTATATTATCTTATGTCATTTCCTGTTTCAAATTAAATATTGCATTACTAGAATTGTACTAGAATGACAAACCGAGAAGCATGCTTTCGCGTTTATAACATAAGAATGGACTATTACAGATTGGTTAGCAACTTTTCCCATGTGAAGTAGTGATGTCTATGTGGAAAACACAGTGAAAAAGTAACGATCATTATATACGGTTCACTTTAAGTAAACACTCGGACACCCCATGTTTTGATGGTATTAGGCTATAAACCGATACACGATCTTTATATAGATTGGACTGTATCTTGGAAATTCTTTTTATCTTAGATATTAAGATGAAGAGAATGATAAAACTTAGGGTCCTTCAAGAAGAGAGCTTATTCCTATCTAAAAGGCCGGCAACGCATTTGCAAGTCTTCTGATGTTGCGGGTGGCGGTGATCGCTTGCGTTAGCCGCTTGCTCGTTTGCCTCCTAATCCATAAAAAAAAAAAACAATACGATGAATTTTTCTCACAAATTACTAAGTTTTTGGTATCGGAGCGAAACGAAATGAGAATACTACTGTAATCAAAGTGAAAGCTCGGTCACAAATAAATAAATAAATAAATAAGAGAGCGAATTCAGTTGCTTATTCGTTGTTGCCTTGCATAGCAATTTGCACTTCACCTTACTGTCGGCCCTTAATAATGATGTAATAAGGAGATAGTGTTTACTCGTTTGTTAATTTTTATCGAGATTGAAAAAAATAAATAGAAAAAAGACACACTCGAAATACACTCGAGGTAAACCAAGTATCTCTACTGAGTACCGTTACCTACACTGCTATATTTCTGCTTTAATAGTCCGGTTACATTGAGACATAAAGCTTCGGTTACTTGCCTAAGTTACACAACAGCCTGTGCCGAGTTGCGATATCGATCAAATATCGAGTTTATAAATCAAGACTTTACTGGAACATCACTGGGTGCTTTAACGGAATCAAAGCTGTTGATTCGTCGCCCGCGTGGGAGCAACGTCACCATAAAACATTACAGCGCCGGCGACACAACCGCCAGCGTACATGATTGAATTTTATTGTGTACTTTCGGATCACTTGTTGTGCCAGCGCGAGTATTTACGGCGCAATCGACTTACGAGCCTCAATTTGGCTTAACGCGTCGCGACTCGTGTATTCGATGGCCATCAAAGTTTTTACGTTCCGAATGCTTGTTCCCTCGACGAATTTGTTGCAAGTCGATTGCAGTATAGAAGCAGTTTACGGTATCGATTGCCTCTTGATTTTGAGATCATTCAGAGTTATTCCAAACCTATTAGACAGACAATTATAATATTTATCAATATAATGATTGCTCTTGTTTCTGCTCTGATTACTTTGTTTTCTTTGTTTACTTTTGTCTCATTCAAATAGACTTTATATACTTATTTATAACGAATGTTTTTCTGGGGTCTGCTAATACCTAATGCGGACACCAGATGATCCGCAACTAAAATTATGTCTATAAGTCGTTTAAGTTTTTCCTTTATACTTATTTGTAATTTTAGTTGTGGTTTGAAATAAATGTTTATTATTATTATCAATTGTTGTTACGCAATTCGCTGTATAAAATAGAGAAAGATGAAAGAATGAACATGATACCAATGATATAAAATGCTTTCTTTTACTGGCAAAATATCCATGATTGGTGTACTTAATTAGACTTATAATAATTTAAATACAAAAACAGCAAACTTTTTGTTTTCTGATAACTAACTGTAGAGCAATAATAACTTTATCATGACTCATATTCATAACTAAAGAAATTGTGTGAATTGACTCTTAGACAAATTAATTTTTTGCAAAGTAGTGACATTTTTTTTTCTCTCATTAACATATTCGTATTAAAGAAATAAATTAAATAGCCATCTATGTAAGAATCGAAGTAAAAATTTTAACGATTTAATTTACATACCCAGAAAGAAACCGCGCCATTGGCAAAAAAAAAGATCTCGCAAAAACTTTGATTTACGGAGTCGCCAGAAATAACAAGTTAATAAATCAAAAATATTTTTATCGTTTACATATCAGGAGCTTGGTTTACTATGGGAGGCACAAAGACATTTTAACTAATGTTCGAACTCTTAAATTAAATACAGGTTTGCTCAATAGGAATTTATTAGTTGTTAGGTTATTATTAATAGCTATATTATTATTATAATTAAGAGAAAAGTTAAAATGATTTTATGTGTCTCCAATTATAATTTAAATAATTAACGTTATTATCATTTGTGTTTATATGTTTTAAAAATGTTGATATAAAGTTTATGCATGAACATTTTTGCGTACGTTACAACCAACCTCCGTCGCCTAGTGGTACCCTGTCCTTTATTTTACAAATCGGAGATTGTGGATTTAAAGGGCAATGATTTTGTTTTGTTGTTATTTAGCTGTATTAGATTATTACGAGCTGATCACACTATTCCCTGAAAAGCAAGATGGTCCATGCGTTGGATGGATGTCTTAGTTAGTCTTAGTTTTGACTGACGTTGATGCTTTTAGCCTATGCGGCTCTATAAAGCTTTATCGGATCGCCGAATCCGTGGAAATGCAAGTTTCCACGAATTGGGTTCCAAGAATTGGATGGATGTAAAGTCGGTACCGGCTTCTTATCGACGCCATCTAGCGGTGGCTTGTAGGAGTCGTTACTATTTGGTTTAATTTCACCGTTGCTGTGCTTGATCTCTTACCCGTCGTGTCGAATATTCGTCCCATTGGGCTTTAAGAGCAAAGGAAGAGTGAGTGCACCAGTGTCTGCGCAAACGCTTATGCACTGTAACATATCTCGCGCGGTTGGGTGTTCTTTTATAGATTGGCAGCCGTGGCCAAAACTGGTAATCGTAAATATTAGTGGGAAGAAGTTAAAGTAAAAAAATAATGCTTAGCATATCCTAATGTAATTTTATTGTAAACATATGTATAAATAGCGTATTTTTTCACTTTCCAGTGCATTACGTTCGCCATCCAGAGAATCAAAATGTCATAGTCAAAGTCAAAACTCTTTATTTAAAATTGGATTTCCTTACAATCACTTTTTGACCTTTAATAATTCTACTACCTGTTCGGTAAAAACTCCCCAGTCCTGAGAAAAACATGCAAAAGAAAAATTTCAAAAGTCATTTACCCAATAATTGGTAGAGCTGAACTTCCACTGCTGCTGAATAGGCCGGTTCGAACCGGATAAGTACCCCGATCTAGTGGAAGTGTTTGTGCTTCTGTGTTTCACCACCCTATCACATCTCCTCACTTGTTCAACCCCCCCCCCCAACCATTGCAGCCTATCCCTTCCAAAAGCTCTCACCTTAAAGACCGGCCTCGAATTTGTAAATATTCGACTTTCCAAATGTCCATGGGCAGCGCTCATTGCTTTCCATCAAGTAAGTCGCTTGCTCGTTTGCCTGCTTCCTACATAAAAAAATCTTTCTCAAACCGGAACGCAAGGGTACTGGGTGCTTTAAATTATTGCTTAGCGATAATATAACTCACAAAACGGTAGACGTTTAGTAACAGCCGAAATGTAAAAACTTAAATACTCAATCGAAAATCCGATTGAAGCGTAATGTTTTCCCACATCCGTGACACCTGTATGGTGTTTTATTCATGACTATAGCCAGAATTTTCGGGGTGGCATACCAAAATGACCATCTGACCTTTACTATTGACTCCGCGCCTATAAAAGAAACGCTGTAAATTCGACCCTTGCGGAAGATAAACCTCTCCTGTCAGTATGATGATACTATAATATGCATGGGGACCGCTTTATACCACTTTTAAAGTTCGTACCTGGACGGTCGCTTGAAAAGTATGCAAAATAAATACATTGAAAGAAGGGAAAAGGGAGGGAGTTGCGATAAAAATTGCAAGGGTACGAATTAATTTATATTTAATACGAACATACTTTTTTTTAATGTTGATCTGATTTTGTTTTAAATTATAGATATCAATATAACATCGAAGATATTTTGAACAAATAATAATAGTATTTATTAACTATAAATATAAGTGACACAATTTGAATATTATTTACAAGAGAGTAAATAAAATTTTGCTTCTTAAAATACATATAACGTACAATTTTTTTAAGTAAATACATATGTTTAATAAAGCTAATAGCTTTTCTATACTTTGCTAAATAAATTTAGGTGTAAGGAAAAAGTATGAAGGAGAATAACGTTGTTAAGGCAACAGTAAAGGCATTCATTTAGGGTTTGAGCTATCTATCGTTGCTGAATAATCATAATTATAAAGTTGAGACAAAAACACCATCCGGAAGAAAACATGTATTTATTAAATTCTCTGTCACAATTTTCGGATCAAATATTTGTCAAAGCAATACTGTTTACTTTGGTCATAGACAAATCTCCTTCTGCAACGAATAGTTTTGAAAGGCCAAATGTATATATGTAAATATATATAATAAATTTAAATATATTTTCATCCGTACGTTATTTGAACAACAATTTGTCCAGGTCTGCATCAGAGTCGTAAACGCTGACAGAAGGTAGGAAGGAACGAATGTGGGATGTATTGACGATCTGTTGGCCGGGATTCGTTTTCCCGTGTTTTACGGGGAATGAATAATATATTAAGTGAGGTTTAGGGAGCGATTTATGAAGGGTGGCCGGGGGTTTTAATCTAGCTGAACGACCATAACAAGACGTATGGGCAAATTACGGAATACTTTATTAGGCGACTGTAGCGATTTAATACAAAGCGTGTTAGAATTTTAAACGAACGCCATTTAATACATGACTGTAGAAAGGGTTGATTTTACAGCTTACCCTGCTTACGGGTGTCCGTTTTGTGGATTAATTATTTTGCACAGAGTTTTACAGTGTGCAAGTTACTTGTTTAAATACTCTGGGTTCATTTAAAATGTTTGTTTCTTTTTTTTTGGATTCTTTACTTATACTCTATATACAAATATATATCTTATATATTGTCTATCAATAATAGTATCGATACACACTTAAACATACATAATATTTACTATATACAGATAATAAAACATTAGAGTGGTTTACGTTATCTTAATACTCGTAAAACTTTTATTCTTCCGTTATATATTTTCATTCAAATCAAATGGGTAACAAGGTTGTTAAAACTAAAATAATAGAGCTTCACGTTTCACCAGTTTGCATGTGAATATGTAGAAATAAAATAAAAAGAGAAAAAATAAACTATCTGTTCTACTTATATTTCTTTCGTAATCTTAAATATATTCAAAAGTCGCGAGTCAAAATAAACTAACACATCGAATTACAGCATTCTTGTCGTAACAATAAAGGCTGCGAGTGTTAAGTTTGCGTCTGTTGTGTAAGATATATAACACCGAGGCAGTAAAACACTAAGTGCGTACTCATATCTTGATATACGAGCATCGCTTGGCACAATGGTAAGGAAGCTTATATCGCCACTAAATTATCTTACAGTAACGTGTTTTTTATTCAACATTTGCGGGACCTAGTTTCTGAATGGCTGTAAGCCCAGTTTATCTAAAATATAATATATATTTTAAATTACTTAGGCGTATTAACTGTCTTCTCCGATTCGAAATATGCGGGGAGTGTTTTTCATATTTAAGCGATTTGATAGGATCATGTTGTTTTTTGGATTAAGAAATGAAAGCAGATAAAATTAAAACCTGTAATTCACTTCAGGAGTTCTACCAAACTGCTGTTATATGCAGTAATATACGATACGACGGGTTAGTTGAAATACTCTAAAAGCCTTACGGATACTGTGGTAAAATTTTCTTGTTTTCTTATGTATGTATACTGATTGCTATGAATGAACGAAAACCCCAACAGTTGCAAGAATATACAAACAGGTATATCAAAGCTTCACTTAAGTTTTTTGGTGGTAGTGCCACACAGCTGCTCTCACTGCTGAATGGGCCGGCTCTTACCGGATAAGTACCACGACCTCACAGAAAATCGGAGTTTCGTCCGGTGAGGTGTGGTGGCCGATGGGCCACTACTTTCTCTGCCCTTCCTCCCTCTCTCACTCCCTTCCCTATCATTTCCTCTATCCTAACCCCCTTCCGCTCTCTCTCTCCTCCTCCTTCAAAACTTCCCCCTCTTAAAGGCAGGCAACGCATTTGCGAGTTTTGTAATGCTGCAAATGTCCATGGGCGGCGGTCCATCAGGTGAGCCGCTTGCTCGTTCGTCAGACTAATACATAAAAATAAAGTTAGTAAGAAGCAAGAAACGTTATTAAAAGGAGAGCTAAGCTAAAGAAATAATATCTCATAAATATACGCACGTCTCCGACAAACGAAATAGAACATAAGTGTGTTGTGACACAGACAATTGGATCTCGAATATTTCCATAGCATGTACAAGCGAATGTGTGCGAGCTTAAACCTAAAAAGTGTTAGCAGAACTATATAGTATAATTTGTAATATTTTACATAAAAAAATCCTTAAATTTATCATTTATTATATTACTTTAACATTCCCCACTCAATGTGTTTTTTTTTGCTTACATCGTATATATATTTTGGAAAAAAATTAAAACTACTGATAAGTGTTCCGGACGATAACGTTAGTCCAAGTGAAATATATGTATGAGAAACGCCTTTATAACGTAAGGCCTTTTACCTTACTAAAGAGGCAGAGTTTTTTAAAAAAAAAGATCGTACAAAGTGTTCTTCATAAAAAAAAAACTCAACAATCGCCATTTAACTATTCGCATAGCTTCGACGCGATCGTATCTACGCTTCGTTCTTTTCTAACAGCCGTCATAGTGATTCATGCGCGTTCACGCACAACGAACGGGGGTAACAAATCATGCGCGCCAACAAAACAATACAAGGCCGGGATGAATTAATGGGCACACCTAATTCGCCACGGGCAGCGACAAGATGGGCCCGGGACGCGGATTCCCGCGTGGCAAGGACTAATCGGGCCCATTTGCCTTCCCCTGGCAGCAGTGATGCCGTCACCGCGAGCATGACACCGCTCGCCCGTGTCGTGCCCCTCCTAATTAACTACGAGCCTGTCCTGCATCACGACCGACTTAAATAAGCCTGGTCGAATGCACGACCACGTGCCCGTTACAAATTACTTACTGGTCGCAGTCTTATTTTTGAAATAGACCCCGGCGAAAGGTTAGAGAACGTCGCTTAGTTTATCCAAGACTTAGGAAATGCTCCCTTATGTAACAAGAATTGAAGTAAATATATTAATTTAATGTATATAAAATTGCAGCGCAATTTGTTATCTGACGTGGTTTTTTTTATATTTTTTTGCTAAATTGTATTTGGCACTTATTGTCCTCGAATAAATTTAATTTTAACGTTTTGTTATTATAAAATGGGTGCACACCGAAAAAGATCGAAGATACCCCGAAAACTACACGGTACGTACTTACATGAAAATTCTTTATGGACGATAAATTTCCGAATTTAACATACAGAGATAATGTTTAACAACTTCATTTTTCTCATAGCAACAAGAACAAAGCACTACATTGTGAAGCCAATACAAGTCGCTGGTAATTTCGTCTAGTCCAAATTTTAACTAGGCGATCCTATATAGACATAATAATAGACATTTTATGGCCGTTGTATGCGCTCTAAACATAACCCATCCGGTATAGGTAATGCCCGCAATTACTTCCCAAACTATCCGACGGGGCCATTATAAAGAAAAAAACAAGCGTCCGCCAGAGATCGTTCTCGATACGGCTCTATAAATACGTACGCTTGTGTAAATATCAATAAAGGAACATTATAATCTGCGATAAGATCTCAATCACAATATTTGGGCTAAAGTATCGGAACGATCTGTGAAACAATATCCAACGCGGCTGTGCCCACGCGTGAGCTCCGCCCAACAACGATCCCACATATTGTCCGCCTCGTGTACTGGTATCTCAACGGTGACTCGAAGAATGCCTCAGTAGATCTCAATCGGGCCACAAAAACTTTTGACATTGAATCTTTCATTCAGTCGATCTCTGATATCAATTTAAACATGTATGTGCAAACATTGATCCGTTATAACATTTCATATTCAGAACGTTTGTTCTATTAATATTTGAATTTTGAGAGATCACTTTTTAAAAGCATTTTTTTTTCTAGAAACGGGTTACGACGCAAAACTTCAGCCACTTAAAATACAACCTCTTTTTGTTTTTAGTAAAAAAACATTTTCATGAATATCAAACATCTGTATGCGCTTTCAACTCGAGCGGCGGCCTATCGTATTAAAATTAACGAACAACTTCAAAAACCGGAATCATTGTCATGGTTATTTTATATTCAAGTCTTGTGCAAGAAGGGATTCCAATTATGTGAAAGAGCACTGGCGGCCTTAATTTTTATTTTTGTTTATCCCCATCTCCACCCTTTATAATAAGCGAATGTAAAATAATTAGGTGAAAAAAAGCACTCAAATTAAAAGAGGCAGCTTATTGTCTCACGCGTCCGAATGCTGGTGACAAAAAGGGCCAATTATATTCGATGACGTCATCTTAGAATTTATATCGATCGATTTATCGATTGTCTGCAGCGTAATGCGAAACGACGAAATTGATATTTCTATATCCGTGTACCTACGTTACTAACATCAAACAGAACTTGTTTCATATGTCATTGTGCCGGACGGGCCCGATGAATAATGCATTGTTTCCATTACACTACGAAATTTAACATAAGCCCGATGTTAAAGTTTGCGCCATGAATAAAATGCATTTTTTAGCCGCCGCGCGTCTTGTACTGAACTCTGTAAGGGCGCAGACTACTTTTTGTTTTGCAGAATTTTACAACGGGCTCTTTTGATGGTAATAATATAATATAATACGCCACGGATCGGGTGTGCAGTAAAAAGATTTGCGCAGTTTCCCTTCGGATGAGTCATAAGTCAGCCGCATAGAAAATTTAACCATTAGTAGACATAATGAGCGATATGTCTTATCCTCCATAAACCTTTAATTACTCAATTCAAGCCTCTGTCATTAATTTAGCGCCGTAATTAGAGCCAACATTGTACTTTAATTATCATTACGGTAATAATAATATCTCCCGTGTACGCGCAGGTAATAAATTGTAGCGTCTCTCATAATTTAACTTTACTCTCGCACGTTTTATGATGGGTCAGTAAGGTGCCAATAGAACAAGACAATAATGTGTACAATGTATGAACATCCACACTTTACAAGTTTTATAAAGTAATAAACGTTAAAAATAGCGGAAGAATATATATATCGAATATACAATCTTTTATCGTTTTCTTTACATATTAATATTTTAACAACGAGTCAGTAATTCTTTTTATGAGCAATGTATACGTTTTTACAATAGGATTCCAGAAACGTTCCAAAAAGCAGTGTTGTCAGCACAATTACTGCACACATAACATTCTATGATCGTTCGGCGTAGATGCTAAGCAACCTTCCTTGATTTTGAGTTGCATCTAATTAATAACGTTTCTAATTTTGCACTATTCACTTCCTGTAGCACTAATTGCAATCCGTGTAAGGAAGGTTTATAAGTATAATAGCTATTAAATAAATCTATAATTCTGGATTCCTTGACAATGAAAAAATTTAACAAACTGCAGTAACAGTTCTTTTATGATTTTATGGTGACGCGTTTGATACAGTTGCTAAGCTATCGGCTTCGGCGTAATATTTGTAAGTAGTACAAATAATTGTTTCGGATCAGGGCATTTTTCCGCGTAAGATTTATGTATGTAAAAGACCCTTATAACATAAGACATTTCTGTCTTACAATGGGAGCAGCGTTTTTGTTTTAAAAAGAGATATAACATTCGACGATCGTTCGGAGCAGATGCTAAGCTATTTGTTTGTGTCGCAGGTCGTGGGTACGATTCCTAGCCGGGGCAAATATTTGTACGAAGTACAGATAATTGTCCCGGACCTGGGCGTTTGTCCGCGTGAAATATATGTGTATAAAACATACCATACCATACCAGGGTCGTCTGCTGCCTGTCTCGACGTTGACAGGGCAGGATTCGGATGTCGGGGCAGCCCCCATTACCCGGGCTTCGTCTCGAGGGGCACGGGCCCCTCGGTCAATGTAACGTCTACTGGCGTCTACTATAGCAGGGGTGTATTTCACTCCTCCATAGTCATCGGAATTACCTCCGTTGCGTGCAAAGAGAAGCTTCACACTGCGACGGGGAACGTCGGTATGCATCCCTTAAAAGGAATGCAGGCCTTCGGTGGATGACTACTGTACGTTGGGGCTCAAAGTCTGCATCGCACTCCCCTACGTGCGACGCCTACCGAGCTCACAGTAGCAGTTCTCTGGGAAGCGGGCGTCCGTCAGGGGGACGCGCGTGCAACGGCGCGAAGCCGTTCAGGTGGGTATGTGGTCCGTT
>DWHO01001055.1:0-16710 GCA_018247575.1 Eurytides lysithous rurik
GTATAATGTAGAACATAAAACAAATTATGTGAAATGCAAAATAAAATATCTCGGTTTCAGCTTAGGCAACCTACTAACGTTTTAAAGCCATAGAACTATAACTAATAAAGCGAAATTTGTTATGTCCGACCTAGTACCCCTTACACTTGCCTTTAGCAAAATGTCGTTAAGACGTAAATTGCATCTATATAAAACGTGCGCCCACCCTATTATGTCATATGCAAGCGTATATTTAGCACTCTTTCCCGAAGCCGTGTTAAAACCACTTCAAGTGATGCAAAATGAATTCCTCCATATCGCAACAGGCGTATCTGCACTATTAATAGTGTTAGTGATCAAGTATCTAGTAAACTAGTGCTAGTGATCGAGCATATATTCCCGAGGTTAAAATCCATTTGACGATATAAACCTTCCTCCGATTAGGTTGTGATTCGAGCCGAGGTTCGAATCTCAAATATATGCAAAAAAGGATGTGTCACTTTTCTTAAAGATGAAAACAGTCAAAGTAATGGAAATTTTCTAAAATCTTTTTAACAATATTAAGGAATTTTATAGATAAGCAAATAATGTTAGACACTTAAAAAAACGAGCACCTTAATTTATTAATACTGTTATTCTGTGGCAAGATTTTAATAACTTTTAACATGCACTCGAAAAATATTATGAAAACTCAAAGAAAACAAAGTGATTGAATTAGCGGTGGGTCGTCGACGTATTTATCGTTAACGAAATTAGACCGTTCATTTTCATTAATTGACTAGTCCATCAACTAGTTAAATTCGTCGACTAGTCGACGTGTGAGTTTCGTTAACTTACGACGGTATTCACGACGATTTAACTTAGTTTAACGATGGACGGTAAGATTATAGACTGGTATCAGAGAATGAATCGAAATTTTTCTGTGACCTTCCTTTGCGTACCGCCTAAGTAGTTGTTTTGATTTTACCACCCTATTATTTTTTAAATAAAAAATGAACTGGTCATTCTGGCGTCTCTTATAGGCTGCAAGTCCTAAGTCATCTTTTAAAATACGCGACATAGTTTTAGGTACTATCTTCATCTCCCGAGATAAAATCTTTTCTTCGAACAGGATTTCTTCGAATTCTTTCCCTTACTGCTTTAATCGCCTTTTTCATATAAACACTACGTGGACGGCCAGATCTTTTTCTGGCACAAACATAGGAGGTTTCATGGTACCTATCAATAGTCTGTTACACAAACATTTGACTAATACAAAGCGTATGGAGGATTTTAAAGATTATATTTGACTCCATGCCTACTTTATGTAATGAAATTCCAGCGATTCGGTTCTCTTTATCACTCCACTCCATTTTAATATCACAAAATATTTTATAATTTATATGCCCGAAAATAAGAAACCACCATGAACAATTGTATAAAAATGACAGATTCCAAATTCAAAAGCAATGTTTTTGACCAGAATAAGTATAGGATATATATGTACATAACTAATATTTAAAATTTTTAAAATTCGGATTTTTTTTTTTTACGGTTTTTATTAATTACTTCGTTATCAAATAATCAACCTTGCGCGCAATTCATTTAAAGAAAATGAAAGTTCTGCCAAACAAATAAACAAACAAGTCGAAACCGGTTTTTCTCGCACCGTTCGACCAATTGTCATCGCACTCTTTCGCACGAACCAATACTATCTAAAATCATCGCTAATATATCATATTAATATGTTAATAAAGTAAAACGTTTTTCTTCGTACAATACTGTTCGTCGTATACAAATATGAACTTAATAACTACTGTACTTGAGTTCAAATTTGTTTGCTCGATAATGTTATTTCAACGGATACATTCATGAACCTATATTAACAACAAACAACAAGAACATGCGGACTCTCAAATTTAATCGTCTACGAATTCAACTAGTCGAATGGTTGCTGATGAACCGTCGAAACGTTAAATGTCATTCGACGGTCGATTTAACTAGTTCATCCATTCAACGCCCATCTCTAATTGTCACTGACATTTTTCCTATAAACAACGTAAAAGTATAATGTTCCTCTAGACGTGGTAGCTGTAAATTAAGGCCAATAGATAATTTATAAAATACATTATGCAACCAGAACTTTGTACTCATGAAAGCCTATATCTAAAACCTTTTCCAACTTTTGCAAAACCTAAAATAATAGGTTATATTGGTTACGAGAATGCTAAGTTTGCAAAAACAATTCAAAACAAAAAAGTCAAAATAGACCTAAATATTCTTATAAATGAAGTAATACGCAAACCCCACAATTTAGATGTTAAATTAACTGATCTATTGCAGTTTTTGCTTGAGAATAAATTAAAACTAAATTTGTTTTTAAATTCTGACTTAAATACCGCTCCTTTTTTTTGTTATCGTGGTTTAATGACATGTATCGCTTGCACACCATTTGAAAGAAAAGATCCTTGGAGGATAGTGGCAGTACTTTACATGGGTAATATTTATTTATGTGCAAGAGATACTGAAGATAAAATAAAGAAAAAACAGAACATTACTGAAAAAGAACAACAGTTTACGTCATGGGGATTCAAATTTGAACAGTCAGTTTTGTCAGGTATATCGAAGATTGAATTTTACGAGCCTTATATTTTAAGCAATTTGTTAATGTTTCAATTTTTCTAGAAAGACCAGATATAGATCCGAATCCAAATAAACCTGTTAATGAAAATGAAGAATTTTCTTTAGTCTTTAAGACAAAATTAAATAATCACGATATTATATATGGTGCTGAAATGGACGGAATACGGTGTGACAAACATCCTGTAGAATTGCCACCAAAAATTGAATCTGGAACAGAAAGTATTTTAAGATATTTGTCTAAGAAAGAGTATATAGAAGTAAAAACAAATCGACATATTGAATTTTCAAATCAAGAAAGAAACTTTAGGTATATACATTGTAATTAATAATTTTGTTTAAGTATAAAAATAGTTTAATAACTTATTGGTTATTTTGAGCAGTTGCCATATGAAATTATTTTTTGCCGTACCTGATTTAGTCCGAATTTGACTAAGGTTCAGTAAGTTACTGCCTATATACAGGACTTTACATATATGCTAAGATTAGATTATTTCATGATGATAAGCAACATTGAAAATAAAAATAGGGTGGTATAGTTTAATTTAATCACAGATAGTAAGTTTATGTAATTATTTATGTGGACATTACTATCAGGCCATCTGAATGACCATGCATGACACAACATACACTCATTACAATGCATCAGCTAGTAAATGCAAGATCCCTAATTTTTGGCTTGTGTGCCCATTATTCCTAGGCATCAGATTAGTTGACTTCAATATTATGAAAATGTCAAAGATTATCTTTGCTATTGTTATTGCCTATGCCCCTGATCTCCTTCCATTCATGTTTAATGTAGCTTTTTTAATGTATTGTGAAGACTATGTACGGTTGAAGAACTTGTATTCCCCCTACCTTATATTGTTATTGTGCTGTATTGTTTCCAGTGCAGTTGATTGAACTTTTGCTTATCAAAATAATATTTTTTACAAAATTATTTTATTTCAGGTTGCATAAAACAAAAAAATGGTGGTGCCAGTCATTCCTTGCAGGAGTAGAAACTATATTGTGTGGGTTTAGAAATGATAATGGAATTGTTGAAGAGCTTAAAGTATTCCAAGTAAAAGATCTTCCAAAAATTTCTCGGGTAAGTAAACTTTAGTATAGTAGCTCATAATTACATAGCAATAAGAGCAATATCAGTTGTTATAGGCGTCTTAGGAATTAAAACTTCATAATAAAAAATTAATATTACAATATACACAATAAATAAATAACTTTATAAATGTAAAATATTTGTTTTCTTTTTACAGAATTTCTGGGACCCGAATGTCTGTTTTAACTTTTTGGATACATTTTTAATATATGTCAAAAGATGTCTAGCTAGGGAAATAAAACAAAAATTTGGACACCATCAATTAAAAAATTTACAATCACTGCCTTTAATAAGTTTGCATTTTGAATGGGAACCAGGAAGATCAGTAGAAGTAACAAATGATAATTATGTACATGAAGATGACCCTATATTGCCTATATGGTACATTGAAAATATTAAAGGAGAATTGACAGAATGTTTGACTAATTAATTAATGTATAAAATGAGTGACAAATTATATTATTTACTAACGAACAACGTCGTCTCGACCGATTCCGGCCATGACGGCCGATATACAAGAAATTAGCCAACTTGCAATTACAACGTGCAAGATAGTTAGTGCAAGATATATAATAGTACTAGTACTCACCCTTCCTTTATTCTCATAGCCCTATGGGGTGGATAACCGATATGACCAGAAAGAGATCAGGGCGGGCGTATCAGGACGGCAGAGGTGGTGACATTAAACCAACCTTTTAAAAACGATTCCTTCTAAGCCACTTAGATTGCGTTGACGAGAAGACAGGACCGACATTTTACATGCCCATCTGACATATTGATCATCTTACTTTTCAGGCAATCAGCCTGTAATGCCCTAACTCAATTAAAAAACAACAACACCAAGTCATTGCCCTCCACGGGTTTCGAACCTACGACTTACAAAAAGTGCTGGCCTATACCATAAGGCCATGGAGGTAGTTATATTATTTGCTAATGCAGCCTTAAAATAAACTTTAAATCCTCTAAATATTTTTAATAAGTAAATGGAGGGGATCAATTATTAACTATGATAATTATTTTGTACATTTAGAAATACCATAATATTATGAGTAAACAAATTTATTGTCCTATAATTCATCAGCATTATTTTTTGCAATAAAAGCACATATTTTGTGACTAAACATCAAGAAACAGAATTTGGTGTTTGTGAATAATTCTATTTATAAGTTTCTATAATGTTAAAAAATAAACAGATGCAAATCAAGGCTTGTTTTTTTATAATTAGAGTTAAATGTTTTTGTTCTAAGTTTTAAATGCCATGTTGAAATGAAAAGCAGGCACAGACTGGATTGTGGAGACAAGCTTTGTGCACATGATATTATTTCTTTATTACTTATACCATTAATTATGGTGTCTACTTACGCAAAGTTAGAAAATATTATATTAATGGACAGTTTAGAATATTGATGATTCAATAATAACACTTATACTATAGTACCATTTATTATCACTGCATAGCAAATGGTGTAAATCAACATCCATAAGACTAATCAACAACATGGATATTTTTACCTTAAATTAGTATTACATCTAGTTTTATTTTAACACATTAAAAAAATAAAAACAATAATAATAACGGAAACAATTGTAATATAAAAATGTACAGTGTCATGTATTTGTATATCTAGAAAAAAAAATAAAAATATATTTACAAAACAATTTGTAATTTCAGTAATTAAAATTCCTTTTATATACTGATAACTGCATTACATTTATAATACCAATTTTAAATATATAACAATTGCATATTTTAACAGTTATTGACAATAGGTAATTTTGTTGATATTATAATAGTTAATTTTTAGATTTGGAGGAAATGTTTTTGTTGTTTAAAATTTTAATATATTCTATTTTGTTACATATTAGAATTTATTTTAGAATACAAAACATTACAACAAAAAAAAGTGCTAATTATATCTAAAATAATAATCATCGTTGATATAAATTTATGAATTTCTAGACTTTTAAATTTATGATTGTCCTAATGGTTGTTTTGAATTATCTATCAATTATAGGATCCATGAGTTAAAATTTAAATCTAGACATACTGAACCAGTCTCTATAAAAGAAACCAAAAATACTTTCAAAATAGCTGAACCTGAATAGAAAACAAATAATGTATTATAGAATATTTATTATGTTATTGGAATAATGTTTATAATATTTATTTTGAAAATGGTAATATCGTTATTACCATTTTCAAAAGAAATATTTCAGAATCATAGGAAAATATAATCAAAAAGTGGTAAAGCTTTTAGATCAATAACGAAATAAACTCAATGTTACATCATTTTAACAGTAGCAATCTATTTCCCATCTTCTTTTAGAAACTTATATTTCAATGTTATATATACAAACATTCATTTTGGCTTTACTAAAAAATGTTGATGATATTCTCTTGTTAGTTTATTGCTCAACTGGTAGGTAATTTTTGTGACGAAATTGTAGAAGTAGATTCTGCCTGAGATATTTCCATAATAGTTATACATAAGTTCTATAAAACAGAGATAAAAATGATACAAAGATGATGAGATGATTAGGCAAATATTGGACGATACTGGTGATAATTTGAAATACCAAAAATATTATTAAAAAAAACTTCCAGTCATAAAAATGTACACTTATTATAATTAGGTACAAACATTTTGGTAATTTGCACCATATTGGAATAAACATACCACTGATCACTTTGTTGATTGTGTAAAGCTCTTATTTTCGGGACAATAATCTTTCAAAATTATATAATTCATGGTGAAAATATTTACAAACTTTACCAGTCTTCAGTTTCACTTATATAAATTTATGTAATATCCCTGTCAAGTCAGTGTCTCATTTGTACTAGTGCTTAATAATCGTTATAAGCATCTATTTAAAGGTATGTTTTAAATATCCAATGTTTAGGCACAATTCCAAATGAAAAATAACATTGTCACAACATATCAAAATAAAATATTAGTCTACATCTAAGAAGCCCTAACATAATAACATTTTACATTATTATGTTGTTATAAACATTAAAAAAAAGATAATGTGAATGTATGTTTCAAATTCAACTAACTTAAACTGGACCACAGATGTTGCTAAGCTAAAAATTTGGCTTAATTTAACTATAATGCATTTCAATACTTCAGTTACTTTGAAACATTTTTTAAAGTTGAAATTAAAAAGCAGTTATGTTGTTATTCTGTATATATAATTACATATAAATATATATGATCACTTACACAATAAGCTAAATATGTATTATTAAATAAAATATTGCAACCTGGTTATAGAATTTAACATTTTTCAGATTTTTCATTATTGAATGCATACATAGTTTTTTAATTGTGATGTAATTACCTTTCTATTGTTGATTTGCCTATTACCTACTAATATTACTACAATATTTTGAACCATATAATAAATACCTGTTTTGAATTGTATTGGAAACAATTTATTGATAATCATTTTTATAATTCTAACAATTTTTGTTATGTTTATATTCACAGATTTTGAGTGTATATCATTTTTAAATCTTTTAACTACATTCTAATGATAGTACTTGTCCTTAATGCTTAGTGTATCTATTCCAAGCTACTTTTTTTTTAAATTAACAACAAGTTGGTGACCATTATAATTAGTTATATCTAACACTGCATTATCATAAAATAAAACATACTTTGATACACCAATTTTTTAATACAATGTTATATGTATATTAATATACTGTTATATATACATATCAAGTAATTAAAAATCAAATGTATTAGTTTAATTCCAATTTTCTATTATAATGGCTCCAGTTTCGATAACTTAAGTATCATTGAAGTCGGCCTTGTAATGCAATTGTATATCTTAAAAATTCTTTGTCGTTTTTTAAGTGCCCTGTAGCCATTATAACAGTATATTTTAAAATTCGTACTACATCAAATGCAGTAAGTGTAAATTTAGTATATAAGAGTAAAACTCCTATGCGATAATAAAATATATTAAATCTTTGTGCTAACTTACAATAAATTCATTTATAATAAACTATATACTATCTATACTTTATGAAAACCAATTATTCCTTACTAAGCATGCTTGGCACGCTAAGTTGGTCTGTCAATACATTATATAGCTTCAGCTATATTTATAATTTCCATGAAATTTGTTAGCTAACATACTATATTAACATTGATTGCATCACCCTATGTATAAAGTTTTTATCAAAATTTCGATGTTTTATTCAACTTCACTATGAGCTTACATATTGTCTTGAGGCACATACCAGAATAATTTTAAAAAGGATATTAACACTGCCTTGGCCTTAAATTATCGTCAACAGCTTTACAACAATTATTTTGGATCATATACTTAGTAAATATATAATTCACAAATTTCTGAACAGATTCTAACATCTAATTTTCATCATATGTTAGGACTTAATACAAAGAAGTCCATTGAGGTGATACATCACTAAAAAAAAGTTTGTTCTTTAACAAATTTACCTTAAGGTCTCATACAAAAGAAGGCATTAGTAATTCAATTGATTTTATAATTATCACAATAATATGGTGCATCAGATTGACTTGGATCTTAGGGAGTGTGCTGTCCACATTTCACTTTTAAACTATGTTACACATGTACAAATAATTGTCCAACCTTCATTGAAGGCATATAAAGAACCATTGTACTCTGAAAAGATATCCAAAATTTGGTATCCTGCTGTACAAATTCATCACTATGTAACATTAATTAGTTGACTAGAGGTCAACATACGGAGTTCCATCCATTTTATCGAGATCCGCCAACAGGTCCGACGACGTCAATGGAGCCAATATGTCTTCACGTAACATGTCTAATGGGGATGAGAGTCCTTGGTCACTATCTACAATATTTTGAATCTGCGTTGATCCACAAACTTCCACTGAATTGCCATTAATAAGGAAATCTCGATTGCTATAACTAAAAACGCTCCTGTCCTCAGCAAGCTGCGGAGTGGATGGTACAGATTTCGATGATATACTTTTGGAAATATTAGAATAATTCTCCGCTGCAAACAATTCTCTAGAGCGTCGGGAATCAATTTGTAAATTGGGCACCGTGCGCTTGTATGGTAACGGTGTGCTTGGAACAGAACGCGACGTGAAATACTTGTTTTTATCTGGCACCAAGTCAGACAAATCTAATTCAATACTGTTAGTCCTTTTTAAAAATTCCTCGACGTTGTCTGTAGTAGAATTATCGTTGCCAAATGACTGATTAAATTGGCTACCTCTATCGAGCAGTTCACCACCGGTAGGAATAAAGGAATTCAATTGTTCGTCCGTTAAGATTTGTTGTTCTGGAATTGTATCACAACCATTGCTTAAAGTATCATTGGAGCTCAAAAGACTCGGTGTTGCACCCGCATTAAGTACGTCGTTACTGCTGTCTATTGCATCGTAAATTTTATCTAATGTTTCTGGATTAAGACCAGCCTTTGATATGTCACACGTATCAGCGAGCGATCCAAAATCGCTGAACTCATTCGGTATGGGAGTCGGGGGTACAGAGCCAACCGGAGTGTTGTTATAACTTAGGAGACCAATATTATTAATGCCTGGTTTGAGAGGTACAGATTGAGACCTATACGAAGTGTCAAGACCTAATCCGTAACTAACAGGTTCTTGAAAAAATTGGCTAACTTCACGTGATAAAGGGTCGGCAGATAATGGCTGAGCTAGGTCACTGTTAACATCCCGAAAGAGTGTTTGTGGACCAAAGTTTAAGCAAGCATTGCTAGTGCCATTTGGTATAAAAGAAGAGTTTTGAAGCATTTGGTTTTTGTACTGCGTAATTATATTTGGCGATGGGGGCGCTGACATTGGTTGACAATATTTTATATTTGAAGTGCAAACGGTTGTTTTACTTAGAAATTTCTGGTCGTTCGGCACCGCGAATTGCTTTGGACATGAGTCGGCCATACCCAATGATAATGGATTTCTTCTTTTTCTTCCATTTATCTTAGGCGTTGGTCGAGAACAAAGGCGAGATCTTGGCACTGGGGTGTTTCTCGGGCTAACAAATGGACTGGCTGCTGTGCTATGTGAAATTGGAGACGTTTGAAGGGATCCGCCCATTATAACAGACTTGTTTATTTTCGATGGACTGTTTCCTCTGTCGCCATAACCCAAAGGCGATTTAGAATGAAAATTACCAGGCGAATGGCAAGCATCTGATATTGGCACGAATTCGTACTGTTGCGTTCTGGTTGTAGGGCTCTGAGGTTCATGACAATTGCCGTTATAAAGGTGCGCACTACTAATATTGGTCATTAATTGATTCGGAGTATCCGTACCAAACGGTGCAGACACACCGTTCTCGCTGAGGCTCATGTTAACATGTTTATGATTAGTATCTATTTCACCCGGATCTGATATAGCTGATCCGTTCATCAAATCAATAACATTCGTACCCGCAATGGGTTTAAAGGCTCCCTCGGTCACGGAATCGTTTGATTTATTTATTTTCTCTGGTGAATTGTCAATCGGCAAATGAACCTCTTGATTAATTGCGAGATTTTGAGTAGACCCACTTTGATTCTTCAAATTTTTCGCCAATAGTTCTCGTAATTGTGATATTTTTTCACTTTTTCCTTGACTGTGTTCGTCTTGTGGGTCTTGGCTTGCTTCTAAAAAAGTGCCAGCACTAGCAGTTGAATTGTTCTGCGCGGAGGCTTCGTGATCCGTATCGCGATGATTAAAATATTGCAACAGCTCCTCTTCGTGCTCTTGACTATTACCTTCATTGAGATAGTCATCTAAATCATGTTTATCTATGTTACATATACTGATTACGCGTTCTCTATTTAATATCTCTGAATGCTTCTCTTCGCATATCATTCCGGTTTTAATGTTAATCTCGACCAACCCACAACAGGAGTCGGGAGACGTTGTTCGTTCGGGTAAGTCTGTTTTAGCGGGGGACGGTGCTTTTGTACGGCAGTAGAGTTTGCGTAATCTGGGGCGTTCGCACTTAGGCGTCGGAGCTTTCACCGACTGTGTCGGACTCGCCGCCTCCTGTTCCTCCCGAGCCAGCGCCGCGGCGGTGTTTTTGGACCGGCTCGTTAAGTTTTTTGGATCCTCTAAAAAAGCAACCTCGGTACGAGCGGATGTGTCGGCGGTTACGGTGGTGGAAGACGATGCCGTTTCGGTAACGGTGTAAGATTGACGGGCTGCGGCTAACTTGCCGCCCATGATTTCCGCGGCCCTCATCTTCTTCGGTAAGTATTCGGTGCGCGGGAACTCGTCGGTGGCATGTTGGGTTGGACGCGTGTCGGCTTGAGACGGGCGCGGCGAGCTGGCCTGCGTTTCGCTTTGATACGTTTCGAGTATGAGCTTTTTACCCGGAAGCGGGAGCCTAGCTGGCGGCGGTTCCGGCGGTCTACGACGCTGGAGTTCCGTACGCTCCGTGGATAGATCGAGTGAAGCGTCGCTGCTCAGATTTATTGGCAAATTGTGAGTGATGTCAGAGGGTAGGGTCAAGTCGCGCGGGGCGTAAGGCGGTTCGAAGACGTAAGGGTCTGCTCGGTATTCGTGGACGGACATAGAATGTGGCGTTGGGGTCACGTGCGGTGGATGAGCACGCGGTGGGGCACCGTAAGGCGGAAAAGATGGCCGCACGTCGTATACCGGTATATACGGGGGCTGATAACCATAACTTGCCTCGGGTATCATTTCGCTCTCGTGTTTCACCGGCGTGTGTTGAGTTACATATGACGTAGAGGGTGGTGATTCGCCAGCTACCTCTTGGCTTTTGGTCTTTTTAGGCCGTCCGGGTGTACTCTGCGTCTGAAAGTGAAATAGCTTTTCTATTTGTGCAATCATTTAATTGCTCCCACCTCATCCACCATAATATGACTTTCAGATTCCTGTCCCGTTTTTGATGACATTTACTGCTTTTAAATGAAGATGATTGCCCCTTAGTCCTCAACGCGGGCAGAAATATTTCGTGGAGCAATTAACCAGCGTAAGTTCTCGTCCATACATAGAACTTGCCAAATTGTTAGGAAAACAAAATCATCAATCATCCAATATACAAAAATAAAATCGACTATATTACTTACTTGCAACTTTCGCTTCAGCTGCTTTATTAGTTGACGCCCACTTCCATCATCGGAAGGTCCTGCAATATCAGAATAGATAACTACAGTTATCTCTCGATATTTTGTTACTAATGAGGCGTAAAGCAAGTATGGCTTCTTGCGTTACTTTTCCTTTCATAAGTAGATATTGATCTGTACTCATGTATCATTCTGCTATTGGACACACGATTTTGTATGATTTTAATTAAAATTTTTGAAGCATGAGTTATGAGATTAAAAGATATTAAAACTATTTTCAACCTCTCTCTTACCATGAGTGAGTGGTGGTGGAGAAGCACTTGACGGACCTGGAGGCGCTCGTTGACTGACACTACTAGATGACAAATGGCGGGAAAGCTCCCCTATACTTCCAAACTTCAGACCTAATGTCAAGGTAAAATTTATAAATAAACATTAAAAAATGATAAAGAATGTTGCGACAGTAAAAACTTGCCGACACATCAGTGTTAAAAGGATAATTACTTAAATAAAATTATAAAGTATACAACAAACTGTTGTATTTAAAGTTAAATATGACTAAAAAATACAATTATATCCATAAATACATAATGAAACTATGAATTACAATTTTGAAGTCATCATTATTTTCCTACAAATGTAATTAAAAAAATCAAGATTGTATACTACAATAACTTAGTTGAATGTAACATATTGCCTATTAATAGTAGGACCCCATCTTGCGTGCGGACATACTTGTACAAGTCAGTATTCACTACAAGGCTTGTGGAATTTCTGATGGTTGCTCAGGTACTGTTATACTTAAGGGTATACAACTTATTTTGACTTGACTTAAGCTTCATTTCAGGAAAATTGCTACATGATACATTTGCAGTAGACTCATAATTTAAGAACTAATTTTCTGGCAATTCCAGTCAAAATGAAAATATTTGTTACAACTACTTTTTTCATATTACTCACTCTACCACTTTTTAACTGTCCCTTACTTAAATTTAATATAATTGACTATAAAAGTTTCATTAAAAGCAACTCTTCTCACTGTAGATGTATTATACTTTAGCCCTAGCCTAGCCTAGACTTTATATTATACTTAATTCCACACTATGCAATGAAGCACTCACAAATTCAGTATGTGTATAATGCTAACCTATAGTATAATGTTAGTAAGGATTTCGCTTGTTTGTTAACGGTGGCTGTTGGAAGTATTTTTTATTTTCGTGATCAGCACTATGTTTACCTTATGTTATATGCCACCATCAACATTGAATAACTACTATACAAGAGAGATTAAGGTTGCTCTACGAATTGTTAAAGTGTTCAATTAATTATGAACTCTAGTTAATTGCAAATGCAATGATTTTATGGCTCTACAAATTTTGAAAGTGAATGATTTTATTAATAAGACACAAGGTTTAATATCTTTCTTTTCGTAACAGTGACTCAAAAAATTAAAAAAAGCCTATTGGTTCATACATACCTAGTTTTGTTTCAGCCCAGTCACAAACAATTCTTTCAGTTTCTCTAGAGGTTATTGTTGATTCCTGTAATAAAATAAAATTATTAAAAGCAAATTTTATGAACATTTCAATTCAAGTATTATTAAAATAAAATGAATGCATACTTTTGATGCGTCTCCTAAATCTGGTAACTGAGGGACTTCGAGCTTGATCTTTTTTCGAAGACCAGCATAACAGTACCTGCAATGTAATACTGCATATTCTTAATATACATGTCTCATTTTAACTACTAAAAGTAATCAAAATCTAAGTTACCATCTTTACATAATGAAAATATTTGTTTAAACGACATTTAAATGCATATTTTATTTTTTTATGAAAATTGAAGAGAGCAATAACTTCATTATCTCTTACAATCTACATACCTAGAGTTTCCACGGGTTCCGAGGCGTCGTGGGCGTACACTTGGATATACTTGCTTCATAACTTTACCAAAATCAGCTGTTGATAAAGGTTTCATATTACTGCTCATACAATGAGCTCTGAAAAATTATAAAATTTGTCAGATATACATAGTGATTAATTTTTTAATAATTAAATGGTTATATTGCGGTCTAAAGTCACCACTATGTCAGCACAGTGACAATGACACAACAAAGTGTTACAAAGTGATTCTTAAGGCCTGGAATTTATATTTACGGGCTACTTTACTTTAGTAATGCTTACACAAAACTTAAAACAAAAAACAGACACAAACAATAAAAAAGTAAGTATTAACAATGCTTTAAAACAAATATTTCTAGGTCTTTATAGGTTCTTTTATTTTGACTTGCAGCATATGCAGAGATTTTTCGTCATTTATTAATTATATATTTAAAGCCAACTTTTGATAATAGGAAAGATACACCTACACAGATTCATTTGATTTTAAGTAAACTTGGTCTTCTTTCATTTTTAACAATATATTGCATTGCACATATTTATTCTTACTACAAGACTTACATGTACTCATCATACACATCTTGCTTTGGTAATGAAACATCAGGGTCAACTTCCAAATGTGTTTGAATCCATGTCACAGTTTGCTGTAGTTCAGCTCTAAAAATGAATTAAAATGTATATATAAACTTTCTATGAAACTTAAATACTGAGTAATTAAACAATATGCATTTTTGTTCTACATAATATTATCAAATCAAATTATTTTTGTTCAAGCACTTATGAATCGTCATTTTTACATCTCAGTTCATGAGGAAGCTACCACTGGCTCGGAATGCAGTTCTGCTGAGAAGAGCCGACAAGGAACTCAACAGTTGCTCTTTTAAAATGTTATTACAGTATTATGTTAATACAATACTATCTATATTTGTATGAAAGAGTCAAAAAAGGAACTAATATAAAAAAAGGCGAAAGTAAAACCTCTTTATTTGGTACAAATGTAACTATTAATACAAATGAGAACAATAGTACTATAAAAATTATATAAGGTAAGGAAACATACCTTGAACCTAAAGGATTGATTGGTTGTTTCAATGGATCATGGGGCGGTACACCCGTGGGCAAACGTAGATACAACAAAAGTCGTTCAGCACCACTGAGAGCTTCCACAGCTTCTAACAACTGAGTCACTTTTTGCCTACCCTCTTGGCTAAAATTTAATACACAGATACATTAACCAAAAACAATTTTGGGACATTTTTTGATAGTGTGTATGTATACACCATGCCAAATATATAAAAATTAGATCTAAGTACATTTTCAAATCATAGTTTTTTCTTATTTGCAAGATAAATAATAATGAAAAATATATGACTTTCATGGTGAAATTTAATTACTACAAAATTGCAACTATTTAAATACTAGTAGTATCAAAAATCTTAAATTATGACACTAACTTGATAATCGAATAACTTGCAATACGATAATTTAAATAAAGATCAATTTTTATAAAAACGAAATTGATGAATCAAAGTTGCGATACCTGAGAGTGTTTTCAACAATTTGTTGCATAGAAGTTATTTTGCTCGAGTCCATTTTAGACTCTATACGAGCGCAAATATTAATATCTGAGCCAGGGGCAGTTGATGGGCCTGGAGAACTGACTGAAGCAACGACACTTTCTTTATCATAAGACGCAGTTTGCCTATGTTTTGGATGATTGACATTTTCCCGATGAAGTTTCGTGTCATCCACTAATTCTCGGTCGGTTTTAACATTTTTTGTGTTATCGTCGGTCGTCCATGGCTGAAATGGAGCTGTGTTATCCATTCTAACCCATACAGTTAGCAAACATTATGTTGTTTGATTTCATAGTCGAACTTCCGAACATAATTTATTATGCGTAACAAAACTCCATTTTCTTGACAATTGACATTTGATCAGCTGTGAGGTGAGGCAAAGTTAAGGGAGGCGAGTTAAAAATGATGAATGCAATTGGATGAAATATGATAAGCAAAAAAGTTAAATATTCAATTGAATGTATATTGTTTTATTGATAAAAATAATAAATAATTTCTATCTCTTACAACAACTGAATTAAAATGTAAGAAATATAATACATACGTTATCTTCAAATCGATTCAATCTCACCTCACCGATTTTTTGGTAAATCATTTATTTTATTGTATAACATTTTTGTCATATAACATTGTCGTTCGTTGTGATAACTTTCATAATATTTCCTTGTGCTAGAAGCTATCAATTTTGTTTTTGTATTATTAAATGTTTCGTCCAATGAATTAAAAAAAGGATGTGCATTTATGCATTTTTTTGCACTTTAAATATACTGTAGAAATATTAGCAGTCATTTTTATCATAAGATTCTTTCAATATTAATAATTATGAGAATGTTTGCCCCAATCTTATTTTTATAAGATTGGGGCAAATATTCTTCCTCTGCTATTTGAAGGTCTCTTAACATATTTGTAATATGGGATCTTGTAAGGGGGTAAATCAGTACTCTCACTGTAGTATTAAAGCAATAAATTACTGTAGTAGTAAATTTTTAAAAGGAGCTCTTTTGTTTTACCGACTGAAAACTATGAAATCAATTTTTATTATTCTAATATTTATATTTTTATATGAGGTAGTATTTTTTTACTGCCTTCTTGGTATAGTATTATTGCATTGATATACGTTCTACCGCTAAGCATTAAAGCGGAAATACATTGAAGCGTCGTGGCGAGGCGCGACACACCAGAAGTTTAGTCGGTCCTTTAATCGGTTTTATACATTTAATATGGTCAGGGACATTTTTGCATGTCTTATCGTGTCGCAACGCGTTCTGTCGTGGCGCCGACTGCACCAGAACGGTGGTGGGGGTTATGACGCGACACGACACAACTGGCAAATGTGTTTCTATACTGGCACGTCGCTCATGGCGCGAAAATCTAGCGGACATTTTTTAATTTATTATATTTGCAGCAAAATGACTGACGATCTTATTGAACTTGTACGTCAACGAAAAGTTATATATGACTCAAAGTGTA
>DWHO01001056.1:0-16706 GCA_018247575.1 Eurytides lysithous rurik
CCCCTTGCTCTCACGGTTTTGGAGAAATCAAGTGTTGCTATTTGCAAAAATTTTTGGCCCACCCTATATAATAAATGCTATAGACAATTACCGGTCGTCGGCGAACTTAGAATGACCGCGACCTTGAATCATAACGTCTATCTTACTATTTTATATCGATGTTTCTGAAAACAATTATTGGCTTTATATATATATAATTATTTCTCTCTACCGTTTTAAGTATCTAGTACATAAGTTAAAAAAAAACCGTAAGTTAAACCAATTATGTTTTTTTTATCTTATGTTACCACAAGTTAAAAAAAAATTATGAAATAATATCAACATAACACATCCTTGCAAAGGAAAGAAACAATAACGTGTAATCTAGTATCATATCACTATCGCAAACATTAAGAAAATCTAAGACACTTTTTAGGGGTTTTGTCGTATCTTATTCCTTATAATTATAGGTATAAACTCGCAGATAATGGTGTCTATTTATTTTCCACTTTGCCGTCCGATTTCACAGCGACACATACTAATAGCTTTATTATAATGCAGGACAATTTCAAATAGATTATAATGACAAAGTATGTTACAATCCGTTTAATAGTAGTCATTTTTACTCAGGATATGCTTCCTTTGGAGATAAGACTGGAGATTACGGCAAGAGAAACTTTACATGCACTAAGGTAATTGGAATTACTTATACGTCTAGCGTATCGCCGATTTATGTATTTTTTAAATTAAATAAAAAACATTATTTTTCAGGGCCACTCTTTTGCATACACATTGGCATACTTTTACTTTATTAGCAGAAGAGGATGTGTATTCGTCTCTGTTCTTAAGAAAAGATCTGTCGAAAATTCTCACAACACCTCCGCTAAATCCTAAATGGCTTTCGCTCCCAACCAAATATTCCAGGCATACTATCTTCAGGTGAGTGCTACAATTAATCGATTATCAAAATGATTTTGTTCATATAACAATATTGTTCACCATTCCATATTAATTAACTTTCAATTTTCTCTTAAGGCGATTGGCAGAGGTTTCAAGGCTGACAAGGGGTGTCGTTGTTTTGATATGCGACATCCATTACGCCAAAGTCGTTATGGATGAGGCAAAGCGGCTTAACATGCTCGACGGACATTTTTTTTGGCTTTGGCTCGACGCTTCCAGCGAGTTTGATGTCTTTCATAATATCGCTAATTCAACCCAGTACACCGAAGATAATGAAAATGACTTTGCAAGCTTTAGAGATAAGGATGAAGCGTTACACAATGATGGCTTAGACCGTAGCAAACGAGAGGATGCAGACAATAATTCAATAGTCGATGTTCGCTATTCATTAAGAGATTCGATTTCGACGATGAAGAGTGAAAATGTAATAAGGGAATACTTTTTGAATAATAATTCGAAGGATGCGTTTTTCCACCAAAACGATGATTTTAACGCGCACATAAATAAGAAGCAACTAAATTTTAGTAATGCGTACAATATAAGTGAAAATGATAGTTCGGAAAGATTAATAAATTATAATGTAGATAAAAAAGGCGTTGAAAGTTCTAAAATAGAAAACAGTTTATTAGAGAAGGAAATTAAGAATTCCTTTCAAAATAGTATTATTGATAGCGAAATTAGTTCCAGTAGTAAAATTGACAGTGAATCATTTAATAAATATGTAAATAGCATAAGGGTGAATAATTATAATAATGCAAAAATATTACAAGAAAAATATTTAGATATACATAATAAGGATAAAGAAATTAAAGATGGTGTATTGTTTTCAAGTGATATTAGTGATTTCTTAATGAATCCCACGGTGCATACATCTATGAATAATTTTAGAGATAAAATTGTAAAAAGAGTGGACAAATATGTAGAAAGTTCTAAAAATATCTTTGACTCTACGAATGAAAACAAAAGTACTATTTTTAATGACCTCCCGATTGGACTTTTGGCTTTATATCCTCAACCAATGGTAATTGGTAAGAAATTTTTAATTTTTTTTTGTAATGGACAGTGATCGTTCAGCATAAATATTTGTTATTACACTTTTAGATCGAACATTCGTGCGGTCTGCAGTACAACTCGCGGTGGGATCACTTCGTCGAGTATTGCGTGCTTGCGATGCGTGGTCAGCACAAGCTCAATTTTTAAGTGATGCTTCAGCATCATGTTGGGAAGAACCTAGCGATGCGGCTGCTGATTTCTCTTTGGAATTCGTCAGGTAAAAAAAAAGGTTTTTTCTTATACTTTATAAATTTATCCCATGTTTCATAAACGCTTCGGTTACAAACTTTAAGCTTATCTCTCTACAAAGTAATAAAAACTATGTCTTTTTTTATATTGGCATAATAAATGTTAATTGAAAACTCATATAACAAAGGAAATTATTTGCCCCGGTGAACTGAGTCTTGGTTACAAAGGCTGACGATCTCTTAATTATACTTGCCTTTGTTATGAATTTTGCGCTGTAACCGGCGAGAATGATTACAATGCTCTACTTAATGGATAGCTACAATAAGATAAAAGGATGGCTACAATAAGATATAAGTACCACCACAATGCCTTATTAAAGAATCATATTAAGTAATTTGAATGGGACTTATTGACACATATATTACATGAATAACGTAACGTAACGTACGGCCATAAAAATTCCACACTACTATTCATAAACTGAAATAAAGAATAATTAAATATAATTAAATAATTAAATAAAATTAATAATTCATGAAACTAATAGATCTTTGGAAATATAAGAGCGCAATCAAAATCAATATAATCATCCGTAAATTGTATTATTATAAAAATTATCAAAACATCTGTTTCACTGTGTACAAAGTTGTTTTCAAAATAAAATTGTATATAGCTTCAAAAGTGGTTATAACTGTACCGATATCAAACTCTACCACGCTTATTCAAGTTTTGAACACTCTATTGCGTTTAAACAACGAATCACGTAAACTATGGAATAGAATGGTAACAAGCGTAGAGCATCATCATAAAAGTAAATTGACTAGTGACTCCGGGAATGGCGCGAGATTACTTTTACGTCCCTCTATCTAAAAGGCAAAGGTTGGTCGGTCTATATCAGAGACTGCTTTGAGCTATAAACCCTTGTTTTCAAGACGTATTTATTAGGAAAATGGCACGTTTCCTACAAAATTTTCCTGTATACAATTTAGCATATTTGGCAGTTGGCTATCGTACACTACTAATATTATATTTGCCTTACAACAAACGAACTTATATATGTATTTATATTTATAGCCCTACTAATACGCCTGACACTTATTTAAATGGTATGTTTTATGTAGAGTACGCATGTACGAATCACTTATTTTTGTACATATGCATTTATTTTTCTGCATAGTCGCCTTTTAACTTTGTACATTTGTTCCACCGTTATTCAAGCTTCAATAAGCCATCCAAAAAATGTGGTTTCTGAAAGTCTTCAAAATTCTTCGTGGGCTTCGTCATTTAATCCACATCACTTACCGCCGAGCCATTTTTTCAGGTCGGGAAACAAAAAGAAATCGCATGAGGCCAAATTTGAACAATACGGAGGATGAGGCAATTAATAGTTCGTAGCCTAACTGTATTAGCCGTCACAACTCTGGACGAATGAGCTGGTGCGTTGTAATGATGAAAAAGTACTTTTTTCTTCTTTTAAAGGAGTCGTTTGTCGTCAATTTATATATATATATATATATATATATTTACTTCTTAAACTGATAGTACGTCATCTAACTTCAAATTGTAACTGTAGTTCTACTGTGTTTCTTTTAGCTGTAGTCAAGCAGTAGAAACCAGAGCTGTTATTGATGTTGTTATACAGGCAGAAAGTCAAGATGTTGACAACGAAATGATCGCAATGAAGAAGTAAAAAAAAGGAACGCGTTCGTTCGCTGCCTAATAACAAAAGCCTCAGTTTTTCCTTTAACCCACCTATACTCATTTTAGGGTTCTGCCGGAGTGTTCTATTTTATTAAACACTTTAAGAACTTTATATTTTGACAGCCTTTCTCCATAATTACTTTTTTCCTTAGGTGTGTTAGTTTATTCTCATTTTATGCATGTTCCGATATGCAGAATTTAATTGAAAATGTGGTCATACCGGTATCAATGCGATATGCTCATGAATCATCAGAATGGATCGGTGTTTACGACTGATCTGGAAATAATTGCATTTATCGGCATAAATTACGTCATGGGTTATCGTGTCTTGCCTACTTTGCATTGGTCTACTGAACCTGATATGGGCGTACCATACATAGCCCAAGTTATGACCTTATCTTCATTTTTGTGACAACTACATGCAGCCTTCTCCGGAAACTCTTGAATATGACAGAGCATACAAAATAAGATCCGTGATGACGCATATGATAAAATTCAAATGTCATAATTTGATGAGGATATATAAGGAATATATGCAAAACAGACTTGTAAAAAATGTGGTGCCGAGCTGATCCTAAAACAGGCTATTTGTTTCAATTTGATTTATATACCGGTGAAAAAAGATGCAGGTCCCAAGAATTGGATTAGGTGAACCAGTGGTCTTGGAGTTGACAAAACCTTCGTGAGGGTTAGGGTGTGAAGTCTAGTTTGATAATTTTTTTAATTCACCCTTCTCACAATACAAGCTCGCAGAAGAAAATATTAAACCTTGTGGTACAGTGAACATACAGCGAAAAAATATTCCGAATACCCTCGGATAAAGACGTGAAAAGAGGTGACGTTTATACGACAAGTTTTGAGGGGATATCGTTCGTCAAGTGGATAAACAATGAGGCAGTCCATTTGCTAATAAATTTTCTATCGCCTATGACGCTACAAACAGTGAAACGACGACAAGTAAGTACGGGCCAAAAACTTAAAAGTCATAAGCTCCGACATAGTTTGTCAGTCTAATAAGTAGGTATATGGGAGGCGTAGATCTCATGGATAAAAAAAAGGTCTAATATGAAGTCGACCGAAAATCTAAAATGAAACATTATTTGCGCGTATTTTGATTTGCTGGACACTTCGATAAATAACGCCCACACGACTTATATTAATTGAGGGAACGATGCTCTCGTCTTTAGAATATCGACAGGTCGTAGCTAGAGCGATGATAGGAGATTTTTTTTTAATTTACCAACTATGTCAATAACAAACAAAAAAGAGGTTAAAAATTACTGGCTTGAAAAGATCCCTTCCTCTCCCTCTCCCTCCAGACACATTTGATGATAAAAACAACTAGCCGGAAGAGATGCGTCAATCGTGCCAAGACGGGCACAGAAAATCGTTCTAATAACATTTGTGAAATATGTAACGTATAATTACGTTTTACTTTTAGCAGAAATTGTTTTGCTGCTTTTCATGTAAAAGTAAATGTATTTTTCTATGCAAATGATCACGAATCATTCTGTATTTTACATCCATGAACTCAAAACGAGGAAATACACAATGTTAACAACTTATTACAAATATCGTCATTTGGCGCGAACGATCTGTATCGATCTCTGGAGAAGCCACATGTGCAAAAAGACCCGTGCCGTTTAGCAAAGACCAGAGAAAAGAGTGGAAGGGATGTCATTGACGTTATATGTATAAAGGGTTATGACGGGAAAGTGTTGACGAATGATGCTGATGTAAACAAACGTTGGAAGGATTATTTTGGTACATTGATGAATGAAAAGAATTATTGGAGCGGAGAGATAGAAAATGTCCCTAGAAATATGGGTATAGTAAAAGAGGTAAGTATGGATGAAGTACAAAGAGCCGTCCAATGTATGAAAAACGGAAAAGCAGTAGGACCGGATGGTATACCAGCTGAAGTATGGAAGGCTTTGAAAGCCGATGGATGGAAATGGCTATCTTTATGCTTCAATAAGTTGTTGCAAGAGGAGGCGATCCCAGATGAATGGTGCAACAGTTCGCCCGTGCCCATCTTTAAAAACAAAGGTGATATGCAGGATTGCAACAACTATAGAGGAATGAAGCTCATGACGCATTGTATGAAGATCTGGGATTGATCCAATGTGACGGTGATATTGACCGGGCCGTGAGGAACAGGATAAGTGCAGGGTGTATGAAGTGGCGACAAGTTTCAGGTATTACCTGTGATCCCGGATGCCCCTGAAGCTTAAGGGGAAAATTTATAAGACCACCATAAGACCGGTCACCATGTATGGATCTGAGTGTTGGGCAATCAAAGAGTCGGATGAAAGAAGACTACACGTGGCAGAGGTGCGAATGTTAAGATGGATGTGTGGAGCAACAAGAATGGATAAGATCAGGAATGAGTACATAAGAGGGAGTCTGAGAGTAGCACCAATGACGGAAAAGTTAAGGAGTACCAGACTAGCATGGTATGGGCATGTTATGAGAAGGGAGGAAGGGCATATAGTTAGGAAAGTTTTGGACACGAATGTGGATGGAGTGAGAGTTAGAGAAAGACCGAAGAGAGTGTGGATGGATTACGTGAATAAAGATATGAGTGTGAAAGGTGTGACTGAGGAGATGACGGCTGACAGAGGAGTATGGAAGAAAAATAGAAGTTGTGCCGACCCCACCTAGCGGCATAAGGCAGGAGAAGGGAACGTGTGCGACTACTAAACTACGAACTTGCTACAATCCCATAGGTTGTAATGCTTTGGCCCGAGACCCTTGAGAGACCGGCAACGCATTAGTCCCTTGATGTTGTAGATGTTCGTGAGCGGCGGCGTCCGCATACCAGCAGGTGAGCTGATTGCTCGTTTGCCTCCTAAACCCGATATAAAAAAATAAAGTGCTTATGGTAAGATTTGCGAGGTAAATTATTTCATCACTCAAGTTTGTAAAATGTCATAACCACATATCCAGTATTTACGTCGACAATAATGACCTTCAAACGGAAACATAATCGTGACTCCAGGGTTCACTTTAATTTTTAATGCAGTTTTGAATCCTTGTATTTTAATTATATATTTTGACTTACTAACTACTACATTATAGCATTTCGGTTTATTTACAAAAACCTACAAGTCGAAATGTTGTCGTGTATGTTTGTCATCTATGAGCATGAAAATGTCTTGACCAATGTTCTCCGACACCAACTAAATCAATGCAAGCTATTGCTGCTGCTAATTTAACAAATGATATCCGTTCATCTCGATTTTATAGCTTCTGTGAACTGTAAACAAGTTTCCTGGGTCAACTTGTCTAAAACATAAACCGCACTTATGAAAAGAAAGAATCACACATTGGGTAGAATTATTTGTTAATCATACCCAACATACGTACTTGAAAACTGTGTATTGTGTACTGAATGATTTAGGTGTATGGTACATAGTAAATATTGATTTACTATATGCCATACACCTAAATCAAAAGGAGACGTACATACGCGAGATCGTAGCTCATCGTGCAATTGGACCGTAAGTCATTTATGTCCCGTCTTTACAAACTAAATACATTGGCAGCCAATATCTGGTATCATGTGGAATAAGTTACTGCTAGTGTATCTCTCGCTGCTAGATACAGGCTTCCTCTGTACAGAGGATATACAGAGGTTCACAGACCGCCAAGTCGCCCTTATTATTGGCGGTATTCCCATTTCTAAAAAGAAATATATTTTATCGTTTCTTAAATAATACAGCTTTCTACGGGCTGTTTTACTACCGCTTTAAGCAATTGATAAATCAGTAATTAAAATTGTTAATAACAAATTAACAAATTCATCGGCACCGAGTACCTAAAATATCAAATTCTTCGATGTCTGTTTATGATTGAGCTGAGGGTTCGTAACAGCAGGCCATTGTCATAGGTTCTAAGAAGAAACCGTAAAAACTAAAAAAAAATTACACACATCAAACTACTAACACAATGATGGATTGTTGTCAAAGAACGGGTATATACGAAATTCAACCCTTAATGTACAATAAAAAATTCTTAGAACGACAACCCATATGCGTACAGGTTGAACGACACTAATAGGTTGCTTCGTCTAGCCTCCGAATTACTTTCGAGTTTTTTTTGCTTCTGAAGTCAAAAAACCAGACGCGCGACTTAACATATTATGAATCAGTTGCGACTTAAAATGTAATTCGATTTATACATATTTTTAAACTTGTCATAAAAATAATTAAATAAAAATATGATAATAAAAGGGTAAATAAAATATATATTTAAAAGTATATTTGTCATAGGTTTGTTTCTCTCCTTACAATTGTCACTGAACATATTTTGAAAATTAATCTTTTTCAATTTTGTCCTGTCTGAAATCATTCTATTATTAATAAACACAGATAAAAGCGTGTTTTCCGTTTATTTTACTTTTGTTTCAGAGATTATGATTTTCAGTGTAGATGTAATAATTAAAGTGAAGATTGACATAGGGTACTTTGTATTTTGATAACACAGTGTGAATCGAAATCTAAATGCACATGTGCGAGATTTTTAGTATATATGTATAAGTCCTTTAAAATATTGTATTGATATGTATTATCTCCTATTGAGTTCGTATCCTGTGTTTATAGAAAAATATGAAACTTACAAATTCACCCGTATTTATTTATTTAGATATTATTATTTGTATTTTGTTGTTTAATTGTATGACTTTCTCTGCCGGTCTATCGTGGTCGTGGAGAGAAACTTTGGTAAAGGGCAAATTTTTGTATGCGCCATTTTGTGTACATTTATCATATTTCTTTTTGGCTGTTTTCCGAACTGATAAACTAAAATGAATTAGTTAAAGTACTGATAAATATGTTACAATAGGCTTTGAACAGACTTATGAGTCTGTATATAACTGATCAAGTTGAAGAGGTTCCGAGTCGCTAGTGTGGTTAGGCCTTCGCCCTTATCTTGTATCGGTGCACCCACCTCAATGTGAAACATTTGACAGGGCGGCCCGGCGAGCGTTTGTACTAAGTCCTGCGCCGTTCCCACTCCTCTCATTCCCGTGATATATTGTGAGGCTCATGCATAATCATGCGGAAGCCCGTGGGTGTAATGCTGGAGTCCGAGATTCGATTCCCCGCTCAGATTCAAACCGAAATAGAAATGGTACAACTAAGTTATCCAATATGTCTATAATCATAATCATAATCATTTATTTGTAAAAACGTTTCATACAGGGTAAACAGTTGTTATGTCAACGCTATTACAGTCACGCATGTTTTTTGCTCTTAGGAGCGTACAGATACATATCTTATAAACAATAAAAAAAAAAGAAAAATCAATCAAATTATTAACTAGTTACGAAATCTAGGAGTTGTGTGAAATGTTAAAAAGTAATAATGTGAAAAAATCAAAACATAAGTCTATTTTTGTTTATTTCTTAAAACGCTGCCCCTATTTTAAAATAAAAATATCTGCCATATCTTGTGTTTTAAGGTTTTTATATACGTAAATTTCAGGCGGACAACACGCGCTGGGAATCGAACCCACGATCCACGACGCCGAAGCCAGTAGCTTAGCAACTAGCAAACGGGTCATCAAAATAATTAAATGGCTTTGTATAAAAATTGTGATCTTTAATCTAACGAAAGAAGTCAAAAGTGCTTGTAAAGTCCTATTATAGTGATTATAAATAATGATAAGTAATTTTTAAATTTTGATCGTGATTTTTGATTTTTTTAGGCAAGCGATTTTTAAAAAAGTATTTTATTTCCTGGATTATAATTTTACGCACAATGGCATTTACATCATATTATGTATATTTTATATCAATGAACTATTGCGTTTCTCTTATATCCCTTAATATTATCATCTAGTAATTTTTACCCCGTATTGGTTTCCATACAGTATATTGTACCACATATAAATCTTGTCTGCACTCATCAAGAGTATCGTCTGGGAATCGAATCAATTACCACGCTTAGCAATTTGTATAAAGTTGGACTAATTTTCAGCACATATTCCTCTATGTTTTGTCTCTGTAAGTATCTTTTGTAAACATCGAATTGCCAGTACATTAAAATTTAGTAAAATTTCATGATAAAATAATGCTAGGCAATAATGCAGCTGCAAATATGAGAGAAGAAGAAAATTTACAGCCAACAAGTAGTACTAAACGATATATATGATACAAAACTGAATAAATTATCCAAAACAGCTGTTAATATGTGTCTGCCAATATTAGCTAACGAAAAAAATATATTTCCATAGACATCATGATTTCGCTTAAGATTTAATATGCTCTTATTCGATTTCAACGTGAAATAGTTCTTTCTGCTTTTCGGCGTAATTGTACATTCTAATTAATTAAAAATTCTGAGAATGTACATAGTTACAAGGTAATCATAATATTGTGTAAGTGGTAATCATTGGAAGTAATGAAAAAAATATACGTATCCCATTTTCAAATATCGTCCGTAGAAAGTCGATCTTTTGTGAGAATGTACTTTCTAAATAAGTTACATTTTCAAGCAACTGTCAAAGTTGTCCGAAATATAGAGACGAAATTATTTTGTTGGCGAAGTATGTCACGGGGTGTATTCGCGTTTTGGATACACAGATGTCATCCCATTTCGGAAGTAGCGACGTCTTCCTGCATCCAATGTGAGCTGACAACTTCGCGATACGCGTAATAGTGGTTAATATTTAAAAGTAACACAAGGGAAAAGTTTAGAAGGGATGCTTTCTTTGAATACTTATTTCTTTACTTACATTTTTGAACGAGTTTGTGTTTATACACAGTTTGTAAAATTTGTTTTACTGTTCTTTCGAAGTTATTTGATAACCATGTTAATTCCTGAACTATGACATATCAATGACACTATTCAAAATGGTCCGTCCATCCTCTGTCGTCCGTCATCTCTTTACTTGTTTGAGTGATCAGATAAAAGTTTTGTTATTGAATGTATTTTGGACACAAATATCCAATATACATTTGATATTATACTAGTAACATTGCACAGCATGGTCCATGATATTGAGACTGAATCATTTTATTTATGCAGGCTACCTTTGGAGTTATTTAGGTTAGGAAATTTAACAGCATATTCTTAGAACTATGTAGACTTATGCAAAACCCATAAGTAGACTTTTAACTGTCGACAAATTCCTAAAATGATTAGAGTATTAAAAAAAAGTTTTTATACAAATTATTATTATCTAACCATGTAAAGATGAGAGCTAAGACAGCCAGCCACAGATGTTGTAATGAACTTTATATATGCTACAAGAAACAAGGTAATGGCATTAATTTTTAACCGACTCCAAAAAAGGAGGAGATTCTCAATTCGACTGTATTTTTTATGTGTGTTACCTATAACTTATTATTGGGGGTACCGATTTTGATGATTCTTATTATATTTGACAGCAGGTGCTTGTTATGTGGTCCCATATAAATTTTAACGAAATTTGAGGAGTAGTTTTTGATTTCTCCCTAATTATACGTATTTTTGTTGTAAATGGTCCATCGCAAGGCTCCTTCAAAAGGTTAAGGTTTCCTCAGAAATTTCACTCTGATAGCACTTTGTACTGCGAACATGTGCTTAAAACTAAGTAGGATTTATATGAAGTCGGTATCGGTATCAGAATGCATTTTATAAAAAACTGAAATTATTATATTTATAGAAACCGCGTCGGCGTACCACGAACCCACGTTTCAATGCTCTCAGAAAGTAATCGCGAATCATTTCGCACTACGTTAAGTCAAGTTGCAGCCGAGATAAGAGTGGGCACTGACGTAACATTCAATATAATTATTCAGTGCCCACATGCTTTTGCACGATTACAGATCCATCCTTTAAAGGATTCGAGTGGTTTCAATTTTTTAATACTTTTTTTTTTAATTTTTAATACTTAAAACGGCTACCTAACCGGCGCGTCTGGATGGTTTTGTATGAATAAAAACCTCAAAGTCAAAGTCAAAGTCAAAAGCCTTTATTTAAAATTGGATTGGTTTACAATCGCTTATTGACGTCTAATGATTTTACCACCTGTTCGGAAAAAATTGCCTCAGTCCTGAGAAGAACAGGCGGAAGAAACTCAGCGGGACTTTAACTCATTTTTTTTTCCGTTATTACGTTGACAATTTTTATACATTACATCTTGAAATGGCCTGGAGGCGATCACATCATTTCCATGGTGTGCTATTTTCAGTGAAATTATTTTGATTTAATATCCTCAATCGAGTAACTTGCGAGAAAACGACATCATATAAATGCATTAAAATCTTTTTACAGCGTTCAGGTTAATCACGAACAGCGAAACCATCACCGTTTCTCATTGACATTCACATACGAAGCTATCCGAAAAGAAAGAGATAGCGCCGATTAAATTGAAAAGAAAAAACCCCGCTCCCATTCGCGTGCACGCACAGATTAAAAATCACAATGTTAAATACCGCGCGACTCGACGGCGGTGTGGGCACGAGCAACATAATCTGCATCGTCTTCGATCTGGCCAATAAGAAAAGGCAGAGGGGCATCATGAATTAGCAAAGCGGAGTTATGCAAGTCCGCACTAAAAATAACACGTCGCGGAGATGCGCGATAGGCGCGGCGCGGCGGGCAAAAAATCCGCGCCCGGAGCTGCCAAAGCAGAATTTTAAAAGCGGCTAATTACCGCCGGACGGTCCGAAGGCATCTGGTCGGGCTAATGGCGAATGCGACTTAACATAACGACCAAACGGACACCGCTTTGGCGCGGACTGGCAATATTTCGTATCGCCTCGGAGATTCGGACGGATAACGGAGTTTACGTACACCGGAACGGCGAAAGCTAATAAAGGGCCCGGCCGCTTTAATTGAAACTCTTTTTGAGAGGAATAATGACGGGCGTAAATCGATTGTTGACTCGCTAATCGGGTTGCCGAACGGATGCCTCGCTGTCCGTAAAGGGTCCGTTTCATCGCGTGTTCTTTTACAATAACGGAATAACTAATTGGCAGTAATTGATAATATGCAAAAGTGAGGATTCTTCGAAATTACTAAAATTCTAGATGAAGAAGACTTGGATTGTCCATAATCATACGGCGATAGATCTCTTAAATTCATCACAATTCCGATTTAAAAATATAATATTTTACTTCTCAAATTTAACGACATTAAAAATTTATATTATTATCGTGTATATATATTGCAAAATTGTATATATTTGATGTATTTTTCATTCGGAACATTATTTCAAAGTAATTTTTAATAGATTTTTAAACAGTTTTGAATAAAAGTAACACAGGAGAAAGTTTAACAAACGCCGATAGCAAAACTACCAACATATGTAAGATAATATTTTACCAGATTGATGGACAGTCAGGACAAAGACAGCGAAACAAAATGCTCACTCATGAGTGATTTTTTTTTCATTTTACGACTACAATTTTTATGATACAGTCATTATACCTTATTTCTTGAATAGATATACGATTTCTCTACAGAGGTGATAATAGACTCGACGATAGGACGCTATTAACTTCACTTCTGCTTAGAAAATTAGTCAACTTATATCCTAGATGTACATTACCTGTGTGTTCGCTTCATTTCTCATTATTTTTCATCTCTCATACCCAGTTAATCACAATTGACATAATTAAGACCAGTTTAAGTTATACCAGAAAAGCCAAAATTGTCAAATCACTGTAAAGTCTTGTAGAATGAATTTTAAAATAGTCATAGACTAAAGGCATAAGTGTCGTTCCACACAACATATATGCTATAATAAGGTACAAATAAAGTCAGTCGCTGATATAAAATAAAATCAAATATTTATATTTGTTAAAATGATAAAAATAATATTTAATTTAGATATGGCACATAACATGAGACTATGAAAATTTCTCAATATTTCCATTAGAAATTTTCGTTGTTCTTACATGTCTAAATCATTTTTATATAAATTATTTTCATATATCATAATTAGATGAACATAAAGTCGCTCAGACCTCGGTTCTAGTGATATTTGATGCAACCAAACAAACTTTTCTCTAATATGTGTAAATATCTAAGATAAACTATTTATTTTCAGTTCCTTTAGTATTATTATACCCATAAAAATCAATAACTTCTCTCTCTTTGTTAACTCACACTACAAATCTGACATTTTAGATATACTTATTTTATACCATGTCTGCTAAACGCATCGTTACTTTGAAATTTTAAATTTAGTGTCACTTTTTAAGATCTCATGATGATTTTTGAATGTTAATTTAATCCAGACAAACCTAGTATATATTAAGAAGACAAAATTTCATACTAACATCAATCTGTGTGGCAAAAAGATACTGATATCAGGCACGGTATGAACTAATCTGTGCTATATACACGTATATTCCTATAGTCCAGTCAAGTTTAGTTGAAACTTATGGGAAGAAAGACATGACAGAAAATTGCAAGAAAACCAGTCGGTGAACTATGTGCCAACGAAATGGTATCAGTAGTATTTTTAAGTGAAAAGATCAAACCTGAATGTATTCATCATACCCAGTTGTGTATATTTAAGATGATTAGAATACTCCAAATTATGCCCGTATGTTTGTTACTTAATAACTTGAGAAAGATAAAATTAATCATCGTAACAGCTCCAGTTAAATCACCTGAGTTTGTACTAGACGTACTCTATTCGTGTCGAGTATCCGTCCCATCAAGTTATGAGAGTGAAGGAAGAGTGAGTGCACCTATGTCTACACATACGCAAGTACACTATAATATATCCCACGCAGTTGGCTGATCTCCTGTAGATTGGTCGCTGTGGCCGAAATCGGTCGGAACGCAATTAATATTCTTCGACATTATTAGTACGATTAACCAGTTTGATGAAATTCAAATAATATTCTAGGAATACTGCTGATGCTTACAGGGATGTTAAATTTCAGCACCAATCTCGAATTTCGCCCCAGCCTCATAGACACCGGAGTTCCACCAAACTTGGCGCGAGCTGAAGATGTGTCCGTGCCGGCAACCGATAAAATCTGTGGGGGAGATTCCTCGCGTGCTCGCGTCTCATCGGCCGCATTCCAGTACCATGTCCGTGGCTTCTTTGACGCTAACACAGCGACCAAAAATTTGTTAGTGACACGAATATCCGAAGGACTCAGCTTCAGTTCTGACGCTGCAAAAGAAACTAATCAGCGACACTGATCACTCGCCGGTCGCGCCAATGGGTTAGCTTTTGTTTTGACGGACGCCATCCGCGCCGCTTATAAATGGATGTTATTTTTTTTCCCATCGATCTGTAACGCGCGTCGATTGGAATCGCGGACGACGCTGTTACATCTGACACAAAAAATTACCAAGTTCCAAGAGAGAAATGTGATACATTTTGTCGTTGCTAAATTCTTGTTTATTGCACAAGAAACCGTATCGTATTCCAAAAGCGAAACGAACTACATTTTGTTAATGCAAAATAACTAAGTTCTTGCATATTTTCATATGTTTTTTTATTTTTTTTTTAAAGTATTTCTACATTACATTATCTTTTAACAAATCTTTAACCAGTGGACAAATTTGTGTAAAAAGGATAGTTCGATTAAATTTTTCCATGCCACTACAGCAGTAAATACTTTTTATTCATAAGTAAGTATTAATTACAGTTAACTAACAAAATTAGTGAATAATTTTTTTCTAGTAGGTGTATATTTTGAAAGGGATGAAAATGTAGTATGTTAGTATTCATACTAATATACTAAATTTACTACAAGACTACTGATCCTTACTTGTATAGTATAGGCTATGCCCTATAGTGAAACTAACATAGTCATTCAGGCATATTTACTTACTAATACAATTACTTACACCAGACCAAATGAAATATTTTAAACATACTAATATTCACATTTTTTTGGTTTCTTAGATATATAGGTTTCATCCCGAAGTTTTCTACAAATAAACAAATCCATTGGTGCTGGGTTTCTCAAGAAGTGGATCTCAAAATGAACATTGACAAAGCAAAAATTATGTCAAATGTCCACGCCGCACCTACTTTTCTCAAAGTTAGAAACTCTACTCTCAAAATTGTGGACGAGTACATCTACTTGAGACAAACAATTTAACTAGGTAGGTCCAACTTCGAGAAAGAGGCCAATCGTCGAATCCAACTCGGCTGGAAAGCGTTCGGTAAGCTGTGCAACATCTTTTCGTCCCAAATCCCGCAGTGTCTCAAGACGAAAGTATTTGACCAGTGTGTTGCCAATGATGACTTACGGCACCAAGACGTGGAAAAATATAACAAACGTCAAAGAAATGCAAATGTGTAAATACATTATTTATTAGTGTACACTGCATAAGAATAAGGTGAAAGATGAAAATCTCATTACGTTATTCAACGAAAAGAGAGCTGAAAGGTTAAGTGGGTATGGTAATAATCGAATTTTATACGTGCCCAGACTAGTATTGGAGTAATAGAACAAACATTACATTAGGTCTTCAAAGTCTAACGATATCATAAAAATTGAATTATCCTTAGTTCATCTATGGATTTCTTATTCATGCGAATTTACGGTCCTTTTATCGAAGCTTTTATTTTGTTACACAAGTTTGTCAAAATTAAAAGTAAAAAAAACTTTGTTAATAAATATTCTCATTCATTATTTTTACATTTTGCAACATGTTTCTGTTAACAAAGCGAGATAAATAGTTTACTTGACAAGGGATGATTTTTATCCATCGAGATCAAGTGGAGGTTCGAATCTCATTTCGAAGGGCCCGTGGGGGGGGGGGGGCGGGGCGGGGCGGGGGGGGGGGGGGGGGGGGGGGGTGGGGGTGGTGGGGGGGGGGGGGGGGGGGGGGGGGGGGGGGGGGGGGGGGGGGGGG
>DWHO01001057.1:0-16704 GCA_018247575.1 Eurytides lysithous rurik
TATAAGAACTATATGTAATAAGGCGAAGTTTGTTAAGCCCTACCAAAAAAAAAAAACGTAACTAAACCACTTTAAGTGGTGCAAAATAAATTCCTCCGTCTCGCAACAGGCGTTCTTTATTAAATACGTGATGCTGATTTGCATCGAGATCTAAAACTCCCCACACTGTCAGCATATTTTAAGGAAATATCGCTTGGACATATTTAAAAATTAAAGGCCATTCTAATCCGTCGATAAGAGCTTATGGAATTTACTCAGCATCCCCTCGGGACGAGCACCCAAGATTTCGAAGCCCCATAAGCGTATTGAGCGATCCGGATGATGCATTAACACTCGCTATAAATGATATGTGCATACCTCCTGCGCCCTCACAAGGGAACGTAAACGGCAATAGGGAATCAGTTCACAGAGCCCGTGAAGACACGCTACCACCACTCAACGGAGGTGGTGCAGGTACCATCTGCACGACTTCGTGTCACACAATACTTTCACTAATTAACACGCACCCGTTACAGCGCGTCCGCCGGCGAACGCTAGGTCCCAGATTCGCAGCTTACACGCGATATCGTCATGTGTCCGGCCTGACACTTCTAGAATCATTTATTATTAAAATTTAGTATTCAAATTAATTAATTTACTAATAAGTTGTCGCAATTGTTATTGGCCTTTGGCAAATAATGAACTGTTTTTTAATTATGATTAATTAGAAAGAGTAAGGATCTGAGATTGTTTTATTCGAAATGACCATTAAACAAGTATAACAAAAATATTTTGTGTGATTTTTTTTATCAACCGGTGGCCCAATCCGTTCCATCCCCTCCTATCCTACCCTCCTCCCCTAATCCCCCTCCCATTCTAATTCCCCATCCCTCCCTCTTTAAAAAAATCCCTCCTTAAAGGCTGGCAACGCATTTGCAAGTTCTTTTGCAAATGTCCATGGGTGGTGGTGATCGCTTATCATCAGGTGAAACGCTCGCTTGCTCGTTTGTCAGCCTACTCCATAAAAAAAATATATCAATCTGATTATGTTTATTAAAGCTATTTTAATAACAATGACCATATTCATTTTGACAGCGTGATAGATAACTTTTGTTTTGCGCGCCGTGTTATAGGTTTGATCCTGCTGAAAATAAATAACAGAAATAATTGTACCTTGTTATTATAAGTTTATATCTCCATATAGTAGAAAGAGTAAATTGCTGAAAATTTTGGGAATCTCTGCTCTAATGATCTCTACTATTAAAGTATAACGACATTATTGCAGTAACCGCCGACATGCCTCTGCATTTACAGTTATTATACCGCTCAGTAATGTGAAAGATATACAGTAATTCCCCCTATAACACGGTAGATTGGTTCCGCGTTATATGTAAACGCGTTGTAGGATTACCGCGTTATAAGGGGAATTACTGTACTGTGTTCCAGTTTATAGACCATGATTTGAGCATGTCTATAATATGGTTTATATGGAAGCTCTAGATTTTACATATATATAAATATAGACATATATTTATATTATGTATAGATCAAAATGCGTGGAATTAATTGATTGACTCGCTTGCGTAATAGCTATTACATTGTATAAAGGCTTAACATATTGTATCGTTATTTTAAAAGAGCAACTGTTGAGTTTCTCGCCGGCTCTTCTCAACAGAACTGCAATCCGAGCTGGTAGTAGATTTTCCACGGTAGTAGCACAAACAAAATGTAAAAATGACGATTGAAAAGTGCTTATAAAAGCCTATTTGAATAAATATTTTTATTCAACTAGACCTTTGTAAGCACTTATATTGATTAGGTTTATACACGTTTTTAATTATTTCATATAACAACTTCTTATAAGACTATATTTTATTAGAGTTTATTGAATGAAATATAATATGTCTAAATAATTTAATTCCCCAAATAAATATTATTGCTATTATTGTTATCGATTTGCTCTTACAAAGGAAGTTAAAATAATTTAACAGGAACTGAGTAACGTTTTAAGCAAAGACATACAAAGTAAAATTGTTATCGATATTACTATAAAACACGCCATCTACTGTTTATACACCGTTGCTGAGAGCATGAAATCACTCCAACTCCCGACATAACAACTCAATCAACGCAGCTTTAAAATAAACCTTTTTTTTGTGTTGAATGGGTACTTAAGTCCGGCGGTGCTTAACAAAAAATATTGTGTGGCAGGAGAAAATCTTAATGATTACATCCTTAAATAAATTATCTAGCCTTGGGAAATATGTCGTTTTCAAGTGTATAAATCACGATGCCGTGAAATTTGTTAATCAATTGATTAAAATGAAACATAAACGAATTATGTGTCTCAATTATGCTTTAAAGTTCAACGTCGAAAATGTTGAGTTTCATTTGGTCTGCCTATTTTTTTTTTGTAAACATCTTAAACTCAACTAATCTTCTATTAAAAGCGTTTCGTTACTCGTAACTCTACGTAATCTATTTCGACTTAAAATCGGGCGACCTAAAGGCAATCCTCGTTTGGCGCGGACCGGTTGGAGCAGAGGTTAAAAGGAACAAAATCACGACAAGTCTATTACGCACGGCTACGGGCTGTGGGAGTAGGGTAGGGTCGGGAAGGGAAGAAGACATTGAAGCTGTCATCTCGGCGAGCGAGGCGGTGTGCGCGCCCGACACAACTTAATCCGAGTCGCGCGCGCGGCTGTGATGGACGTGTTTCGTACGCCAGATATCGCGGCACTTGTACGCATCCACGAAAACAAATAAAACGTCATAAACTCGGAATTATTTTAAACGCAGTGATATCTTTTAAAAACAAACAAACGCTCACTTAATAAAACTAAAGACAGTGATGATCGTTAAGTTGCATTGATGTAGTGATGGTTTAGTGCGAGATCGTATAACTTAACAAAAACTTTCCAATGTACAGCCATGTGACCACGGCGAGACCGGAGAAGTAGAAGTAGGTGCATTTATCTTAATTTAACTTTATTGATACTAATAATAGATGAATTGGTGTGCGTTTTATTTGTGAACGAAGAAATTCATTTCATGTTTCTAGATTTTGTTTTTATTGTTATAAAGTCCTATAAATCTTTTAGTATGGGCTTCAAATAAACATTGTTAACCGACTTTGAAAAAGAAGGCGATTATCGATACGTTTCAATTTTTTTTTGCATGTGCTAGGCGATATCTCCAGAAATTTTTGCACCGATTTTGTTGAATCTTTATCATTATAAAATATTGCAATGGCCCATAGAAATGTCTTTTTAGCCAATTACCAAAAACATGAATCGAAGAAAAAAAAACACAACAATATCTTACAATGATATATAAATTAAATCTAGTGATATAAAAATTAAATTAAAAATTGAGCTCTAATTAAATTTAAAGAGGATTATTCTAAGAAACGTTTAAATTCTCCTTAGAATATTCTTATATCAACGTAATCCAACTGGCATTTAAGCTATTAAATATATCCTAAAACTAAAATAAAAGGAAACCGGCCATCAATTTTAAAGTTGTAATAAGTTTATAATAAAGAAAAATTAACAACAACAGTCGTTTTATCATAAAAAAAACAATAGCTGTACAAAATTTTCCTACGTTTTTGTTTCTGAAAATTATAATTGATAACTTTTTATATATAGACATATCGAAAAAGTTACATGTCGTCGTATAGCTTAAATGCAAAAATACTCAAATGCTCCAGTTTGATTAAAATTGTTGGCGGTATTAAATATTTTCGTCTACAAATAATTTTACTTTTTTAATAATTAAATTAATTTTAGTTATTAATTATATTTTATCATTAACTTAGGTTACTAAACTTTAGGCTAATAACTGCAAAAATTGATTGCGTTAACTGGGTAAAATGCATAATAACATTTAGTCTTTTAATACAAAACGTAACTTGTAATTTAATATATTGATTAAGTTGTTAGCGTCTATGTCTTTAATTTTTCCATATCCTTAACTGTAATGTGCTAGTGAGGACGTGCTTAGAAATAATGGAATGGCCTATTAACTGTCTGACGTAAATATATCGCTGGCTATTAAGTCTAGAAACGTTACATGCATCTTAATATTCAAATCTTAAAACTTGAGTATGACATGGAAAACATCTCTAATTTATAATTACATTTCACACATAGTGTTACGATATTAACAGTAACAACAAATTTTCTTTGATGACCTAAGTAGGAATTGCCTATAAAAAAACAATTTATATTACTTGTTTATCAATATTAACATATTGACGCTGGATAGTAAATAACGTAATAACCAGCAAACCAAAACCACCAGACGTACACCAATCGACTTGGTTTAATTTACTGATTTTAACAATGTAATTGAAAAAAAAAATGACTCCGTGTGTCGTATACCACGTTTTTTCTTTCCAGCGTCGGCACCGAATATGGAAAAAGTCATCCCAGAGAGCATCTTTACAAAAGTTCGGCGTAAAAAAAACATGTATTTTATTACATTTTGTTTGGTGAGCTTAGCACCAGGTTCTTGCCGTGTAGTTCTAATCCGGAATTTAACTACTAATTGGGCAACGGTACGATTTTTCTATTGGTGATGATGATTTCTCAAATATTCTTACAAAAAATTTAAAGACGAATCCTTCTAAGCTAATAAACGTGAAACCAAAATGATAAATTTTATTGTACACCAATATAGGTATTCCTCTCCTCCCCTGCTCTACAAAATGGTTTTTAAAATCTTGACTTTCGTTAACACCCCGATTTTTGAAACGTTAAGTATGTAACTTGTTTAAGTAACTTAAGTTAACTTCAAATTTTGAGCTTCTATATATTTATTTTTGTTCTATTTAAACGTCTTTATATTTTGCACTATAGCGAGATCTTTTCGGCTACTTAAATTAGTAGTGTTCTTATAATTTGAACATCATTTCCCATTCAAAATTGTTTCAATTTTACTGTTCAGATGATACATTTGCAGTTTTTCCGTTATTTTACACACGACCTCGGTATTTCTTATAAATGTAACCTCGAAACGTGCGTGAATTATTTTACGCACAAGCTTAACGGCCCGGAGATTCAATGGGTGCACGTACCGTCCATAAAATCTATTCATCGACGCCAAATGATTGATGACATTATGTTGTTCAAAATAATGTTGCTGTTTATACTTCCTAAAACATTTAATGACGTAAAAATGTAATGGGCACGTATAGATTACTTGATGTAATAAACTTCAGCCTTTAGAAATAATATAATTAGTTAATTAAATTTTTATACTGATCCAAATCTTAAAATAAACATTGTCAAAGGAAAAATAAGAAATGAATTGATACATTAATGTCGCAGCATGTTTAAAGAAGAAAAACGGCACACATAACACATTGCACGAACATTGTTTAAATATTACTTTGATAATATGAAGTTCTGTATTTCATGTTCCTAGACGTCAAGTCATTTAGCTTGCAGATTGTGCCAAAAAGAGTATATGGCAGCAGAGTAAAATTTAAAATATCCAATTTAGACTACAATTTCCAATTTCTCAAGTAGATACATACACCTAGACAATAAAGATGAACACTTCTCTGACCGATTACGTGTTATTACCGCGACAATAGCCAACGGACTTCACGGCGCAGTTTTTTGTTTCGTCCAAAATTCGAGTTTCGCATAGCGACTACTGAGCGGAAAATTATGCTAATTTCGGTTTCAATTCGTTGAAAGGCTTGAGGATGACAGACAGTTTAAAGTGGCTCGCTTGGCGACTGTCGTAGAAAACAATTTGTGAACAGTAATCTAGATAAACCCCAATTTTATTCCAACTATGAAGTGATAAAACGGCTAAAATGTGATATATTTTATTGGTTTATTACTATGAGAACCGCCATTAAATATCAGTTCGTTTGAAATTGTACTGTTGATAAATGCTTGGAGTACTTTTGTCTTCTCTCTGTGTATTCCTTTAGAATTTTATTAAATTACAAAACCGTAAAACGTTTACTACTAAAACAACTGCTTATTAAATAAAAATAAAAGCTGCCGTATGTAGTGTTACTTCAGTTTTTCTTTTATTTTCATTGAATATTTCTGGAATAGATGAGACGGGTCCGTACAATTACTTGTTAATATCTAGATTTGATTCAATATGTTTGGATTATTTTCTTGTTTTCTTACTATACTTCCTTACACGAAGGGTTGTATGTGAAGACTGCATTTTATTATGAAGAAAAAAAGTATTTAATTATGCAGCCGCATAGTGAGTGTATTTGACGTATCATAAACTAACGTCATAATAATACCAATTCCATTGTTAAACTTTTACGAGCAGTTTAGCGAGGGGTGCCGCCGAAATTGATCGCGTAGCCTAAAACGGTCTCTGTTATGATTTTGGTCACGCGTCCAAATTTCCTGTTTATGGGTTGCAATTGGATTTTCAGAAATCGTGACGCCATCATAACAAATTTGCGTACGGTTTGATGAATCAACAGATAAAAAAAAGTATTTATGAAAAATTATTTCCTGCCATATCACATTCAATCAGATTCATAATGTTTTAATGCCATTCATGCAGGAAGTAAAATCGCTATTTCCTCTTCAGATATAGGCTTTTCCACAAACATGCCACCGACGTTGATCTTCATACAAATACATAATAGAATTAAAATATATACTGTGATACGTATTGTACAACGATGTATCCATATGAGACCTTTATTTATATGAAAAAAAAATTGTAACCAGTAAATTATTAGCGATACTTTATAAGTAGCAAATAATATGTAATCAACTAAAGCAAAATTATCGTACAGTTATAGACATCCCAATAGAGATTAAGTAATGTTTGGGATATACTATAAAAAATAGAGCATCGAAGTTGCAGCTGCAGGCCACATGGGACAAAGCCTTACACCTTTTTGTAATTTATGAGAAGGACGTTTCGTTTCGACCAGATTCGTCCTTTTCGTATGATGCTTGAAAAATAGTCACGCTTAGGGCCATGTTGTAAAACTCAAAACTGTTGGAGTTTCTTTTATAGAGAAATATCAAAAAGAAATTGCAAAATAATTCTTCTGCTGAATATCACGCGTAGTTAGTGCAATGAAAATTGAATAATTTCCTTTAAATAATTAAAATATTATTTCTTGGTGTAGAGTACACTAAGAATTTTGTTGTGTCAAAAAAAATGTAATTTTGTTACAAATTTAATCACTCTAGATATAATAACTCTAGATAAAAAACTCCAGTGGAACTCCCATCTATCAACACTCGCGGGTAAACTCAGCGCAGCCGTCTTTGCAGTGATGAGAGTATGAGAATTAACTGATGTAAATACAGCTCGACTAGTTTATTTCAGTTATCATCATAGACTTCGGTATCCTGTTGTTGGTTAGCTGGGTAACTGCTGAGATAAATTCAGTATTTATTATTCAAGAAAAAGCCGTGCGGGCTATTTATTATCGAAAACCGTAAGATTCCCTGCGAGATGTTTTTTTTTTAAAACAGTGGTATTTTGACAGTGAATATATGCTCGGTAACATATTATTTATTCAACAAATTTTAATATTTTCTTGTAAGTCGGTGACAAACACGCGGTAAGTACTAGAAATAAAAATAAGCTTGTAAAACCTCGATTTTGCCTGTAAAAGGTGAAAAAACCTCATGGGTATATGGTACATATACGCATATATAATAAAATTCCACAAGACGTCTTGAATCTACCAATTGAGCATTTTAAAACTAAAATTAGAAATAATTTATTTCATAACTTTTTTTTCTTTATTAAAAAAAACGCTGCCTCTATTGTAAGGTAGAAATATATTGTGTACATACATAAGTTTTACACGGACAAACTACCAGATCCGAAACAAATATTTGTAGCAAATATTTGCTCCAAATGGGCAATGCCAAAAAATTAACCCATGACCTGCGACGTCGAAGCCAATAAATAGCTTATCTGTGCCAAACGGTCATAAAATTATAATATCCTGTTCAAGAGCTTATAGTAGACCAAATTGCGTGGAATTTTGCTGATGGATTCGTATGTGGGATAGCTGTTATTGTATTAAGGCATATTGTGACGGTAAGCGCAATTGTTGGATTTCTAGCCGGGCATTCTGACCCTGTGGTAGCTTCCTCACGAATTAAGATGTAAAAATGACAATTCAAAAGTACAAGCATTTGCCTATTTGAATAAATATATTTTCATTTGATTTGATTTGAATCATAAGAAATAAGTTAAAATAATCCCATGGTAACTTTCAACCATTCTAAATATATTATGTGTGTGTATTAAAATAACAGTCTTTAATAATTTTATGAACACCAACATAATAGTTGTAACACCACTAAACTCGCTTAGCCTTTTGAGAAGCAATACCAAGGAAAATAATATTCGAGTTAATCATAGAAACACAAATAAATTTATCGGCAGACGAATGCATCTGTTTTTCGTTTAAATCGCAGGCACTCGAAGATATAAAAAACAACTTATAGCCGAAGGAATCCGAGACACATGAGAAGTTTAAAATTCTTCACAGCGGCCCGCATGGGTTTTTGTTGTTCAAACATGTTGAAGTGTGGTCAATTACTCAAGTGCGATACGCACGACGTGAACTGAATATGAGTTGTTGTTGATGCAGCATTATCGAAAATCCTAATCATTGCATTGCATGAAGAATTAATCTAATGAAATGTTAGATAAAAAATGAAACTAAAGATTTGTTTGTTTTCCAATTATATACATCAACTAAGATATAAATCTGTATAATAACAGGTCTAAATTGAAGTAATAATTTGTAAATATGCCTTGTGTGGTTGTTATTGGTGCAGTTGTTGATTATGTAACAGAGATTGTGAATAACTTTTATGAAAGAAAGTAATGTTGTTAATATAACTTTTGTTATGTAAATGTAAAGTAACAACCTTGTAGAATATTATTTCTGTTCCAAATTATATGTTTATTGCCGTTTCAGTTTTTTTATTCCACATGGTTAGAAAAAGAGTTATAATAACAAACGGTATATAGTTTATAAAATATAATTGACAAGATTTGTTTATGACGTGGCCGAGTGAATAACATTAACTAAAATAAACCTGTAAAATGATCTTTAAAGCATTGGACCTTTCCAGGAGCTATGAAATCTATACTTTTCTTTTGTAGTAGTCATAATCCTTTTTTTTTTACCTTAATTTATCGCCATAATTATCATGATCATGAAAACGCAGTGGTCTCAGTGTTATTTCTACGATACTCTTCGATGGATTCCGGTGTTCTGTTCCCATGCACTGATTCCTTGAAGTTGGCTGGCGACATTCCGTTGTCACGGGAGTATTTATGTCGATCTATTATTACTCGGAAATGCAGTGCAATTCTCTGCGAGCGTATCTGTATTCAGAGCGTTAGCAATGCACTCGAACAAGATCCTACACAAGAGAGGATTTGTGAGCTTCTGTGATTCTCCCCAATTAAACTTACCTTTATATTCTCTCTTATTAATTCTAAGGAACAATTTGAGCAGTTATTTATGGGTCAACAAATCAGTCATTAAAATGTACCATGCTATTGAATCATCGTGGCATAATTTCGATCACATTGATTATAATTGTCATCTGCTTCCGAATACTACTAAAATGCTATATTTATGGCAACGTGTGATGTTGTACGTCATTGTATGTATGGATACATATTTTTTCTCACATTAACCTAGAAGTACTGCTATATGAAATTCTTGCAAGTGTGAGAATCTTGGAAATCAGTTTGTTGATATAAAATTCGTAAAATAAATTATTTTTAAATTTTTCTCCTATCGCACTATCTGATGAATTCCATAGACGAAACAATTTTTATGTATATAAAGTGCTTACACAAAGTTTACTGAGAATCTAGAGTAGTGTCGAATTTCGTTTGTGCAAACTGTACTAGGAAATGTAATCAAGCGAGATAACGAGGTGAGACTTTCATAGCAACACATTTTACTGTATAGATATTTTTAAGCGGATTTTTACTACTAAATTTTTATTTCTAACATTTCATCAAAGTCTGCAATAATAAAAACGAAAAGACGCCATTTTAGTCCACCGAGGTGTTTTATGACAGTTTAGTTTCGTTAAGTAACCCATGGCAAATAAACATGAATTATTTTTTATTTATTATCATTATATTTAAAAGTCGCTAAAGCCACACGCTTTGACCTAGTCGAGTAAGTTTTTCTTGTCCGGTCTGTTCTAGGCGTTTTATCTCTAACTGTTGGTGCTCGATCTTCTTTAGGTCATTGCGAAGGGCATGCGACCAACGAAGTTTGTCTGTTTCCGCTTCTGCCAATTTTGTTTCCCATTGAATAGTTGTTAGGGTGGTAATGGTAATAAGGGATAATCTAAGTGATAAGACTCTTTTGTAGAGTCCACTTGGGTATGGAACCATTGCATTTCTAGTTATTCTTCTGGGATCAATAATGCCTGGGCACTACTCCGGTTTGAAGGGAAATGTTGCTAGCATAATAAGTAGGCATAACATCATAACACGTGTACTTACGGGCAGGCATATCACTTACCATCACAACTAGCTCGTATTGTTACTTTTTTTCTCCTAAAAGGATAATCTAGGAACCTTGTCCTTAAAAATGGATTATTCTTATAACATGGCTTGCCTAACGTGGGCGTCCAATTATATTTTGAAAAACATTCGGTATGCCTTCCGATAGACCAATATGATTCTTAACCATGTGTGCAGTAATGTATGAGTGTTTTTTATTTTTCTATGCATTAGAAGTTCTAAGCCAGTTCAGTATATACGGTCTTTGCCACCACATAACATATGAGGCTGCGTTTTTTCAAGATTGTAATATATTTTGATTACAATAGCCATTTCATGAATTCTAAAAGCTTCAGGCAGATTTTTTCTACCATAACATTAACAGATTTCTGTAATTAAGACCGCAGTGAAGAATTTGTTGCTTGTATTGCTCAGTGTGATTACTGTATCGTAACAGAAGACTATATTTATTTCATACTAACCAGAATCTAGCATTAAACCTATACATAAATTATACCGATTGGTTTCGGTGTTGTTGCTTGTACGAAATAAAGTAACGCAAACGTTAAAATACTTATATAAATATATAATGATTACCAGCTGTTGACTAAGGGAAAGATATATATAGAATCCATACATTATATATATATATTTTCCCTTACTTTAATGGAGTTTTTGACGAATCGCTAAGGCGTTATCGTGTTAGTTTGTACGCTCCCAATTAAGTTTAACGCTAGAGTTGTTAATGTGTGTTTTTCGAGTTGTGTTTTATAACGTAATGGTTGTTTTATCGGTCCGTGATAATGTTATCGCAATCGCCCGTTTTCGTGTAATAAAAGCGCATTTGTATAACGCTTGTAAAGCGTCTTTAAGTAATTTAGTACACGTTTTGGTGCAGTTTGTTTTTCATCGGCACTGATTAGCTGTTGGATGTAATTACGATTTGATATTGGAAGTTTATAGCAATGGTAGTAGACAGGTTGAATTAATAAATTATCTATATTGTAGAAGAGTAGAAGTGAAGTCTTGTTCATACTTTAGCCAATTTAACTGTAACTACGCTTTTATATAAATCAATGACCCATTTGGCGCAGTTGCTAATCTGTTGACTCTAGCATCGTAGGTTGTGGATTAGATTCCCACCCGGGACAAATATTTGTATGAACTACAAAAAAAAATACACATAAATATTATTTTTCTCTATACGAGTACAAAAAATTTATATGAAAGCAGACAGCTTTCAAAATAGTCATGTAATAATAATATAATATATACTCTTTCATAATAATTTCACTATTATGTAATGAGTGATGTATGTACATTTTGTCTATTTTTGAATTATTTACAAATACATTTCTATAGAACCTTGAGCGTAACTGAAAACTAACAAAATATCATTTGCAAATATAGTACACAAAAGAAGCTCATCTTTTGTTAATATGCTATACTACTATCTGTTATACTATCTATTATACCTAGAAATATTTGGTGGTCTCATTTGGTGGATTGATATCTTTCATTGCTTTTATGTCTTTTTCAGGCGTATATAACTATGTTTTAGCGTGGTACAAAAAGCATAATTCCGAATTCTGATGGTTATTATGGTCATTCGAAGTTATTAACAACGTAGGCATTGTCTATGATCGGGATAAAAACCTTCGCAAAGCAATCTTATTGCAACACACGTGGTAAATCCATTTGGATTTATTCGACCCGACCCAAATTCATGAGCGGTAGCTGTGAAGTGTCTATACGGTGTTTTGCAAGCTGCGTCGGGCGCCTGTTATCTGTCAGACGGTGTTTCGCCTTAATTAATTTAGGTCACGGTATCACACAACCGTAGACTGGCGAGATTGCGGTGGTAACACGTAATTAAATGATAAAAGAAACCAATATTCCTCAGACGTTTTTTTTGACTATACACGTACATATTTTTAGATACATTTCATTGTGGGTGATACGCGAATAATATAACGTTTAGAGGGGATTAAATATTGAACTTCTTGCACACGAATATCAAAAAAAAAGTTTACCCAAATAGCGTATAACGATAATATGGTAAAATGGTTCTTGTAAATATACAAGAACCACTGTTTACCGTACTATCATTACTTCAACCATTAGAACCATAATATCTATTAAACCTACTCCGCAGGGCTCGGTACCAAGAACGCTGGCTGTGTTTCCCCTGCAAATAGTTATACACAATAAAACTAAGGGCATGAAGAGAATCAGCCCTCTTGTTACCACTCGCAATAATAATTTTCACAATTTTTCAATTTCAACAAATTCATAGCCCGCATAGGCTCATACTTGCGCCGTTTTGTTACTTCACTTATTTACTCACTGATTATATTAATAATTTTGATGTTGTCTGACATTATGTTTTTAAGTTTGTAGTAAATAGTCTCATTGTTATAATCAAGTAAGTGAACAAAGCATACATTTCCCTCTTCGCCTGGATTCGCGCCTTTTTTACGTTTTATTAATCCATAAAATTGAAACGATGACTTATGCGCTACCTGATAATATGGCATTAGTTTGAAGAACCAATTCGCGGTTAACGACAAGCGATAATAGGTGGATGCGCGGGGGTGCACTTGTTTGCGCGTGTCGTTAGAGCCGCCGCTGCATCGTTACGTTTCTCGTGAGCGCACAGATAAAAAATTCAGTCTTTCGTCTTGGCGAAAAACGTTCTTTATCTGTGTTAATTTTATATCACTATTTATAAATAAAATAAACTTACGGATTTTATCGCGCTTTAATTATTTAATTCCCGACGTTTGGAATACTTGCAGCTTTCATAGTTACAGAGCAGATTGTGACGTTAAAAGTTCCAAAGTCACAGTTAATCCGGTCTACCGAAAATTTTCAATCGATACTGTTAATTTGATTTTTAATTGATAACTCTTACTGTAGAGATAGGACCAAAAATAAACAATCGTCCGGAGTCCAACAAAAACCGTAAATAAGCTTTATTTAATGATATACTTGTATTGTAATCTTGTAAACTTAAGAAATGACTTTTTAAATCAGTATTTCTTTTTTTTACTACTGCGTAGAGACGAATATTTTGCAATATTCTTTTGCAACAGTTTGAAATTAAATAAATCAGATTCTATATTCGGATGTATTTATTGTGACTTTGGTCATCAGCAAATAGTAATTCCATGATTGTATTTTTATCCTTTTACAATTTCGAGCAGACTTTAGGAAGATTTTTTTTGCGTTTCAAAAGCGCCAATGTATGCTTTTGTTGTGTTCTGTCAGTTGGGATGTATGAGAAGTTCTATGCCCGGGTACGGCGCGATGTTTGCGTTGTTCGAGCAATTACTGACGCTTTTCACACTTACTCGCTAACGACTCGCAAGCCGCGCGGCTGTAAAATTGTCACAGCGTCACCTTTCTCGGATCTCGATTTAACGTTGTCTATATGATGGTCACGCCGACGAATCTTTTTGGACCGATGATTGCTCGAAACTCGTTTTTGGAGCGTTACATTTTTACTACGTCGTAGGCGGCATTAGTTTTCCTCTGTCAATCGAGTGATGATATGCAGTATCGTGTATACTCTTAGATAAGTTCCGTATGTGCTTACTGTTTGTCCTCTTTAGGTGATTTAATTAACAAATACAACAGACGGCACGTACGCATGTTTGTCCGTGCTGGCTACTGTTTATATATTCAGTTCTTATTGTTTGCGACAGAATACAATTTCGTCTGAGTCGAGAATCAATTGTTATTTTAATGTAAAACTCGATGCGTCGGAGGCACTTGGACATCTTAAGTTGTCACTTGTTTTCTTTAACCATCCGTGGTTCTTCACCGGACGTCGACCCTTATCACATCTTTATGGTAGGGTTGTCAAAAATTGTCAATTACTATTAATAAAAAGATAATTGTATTCCAAATTATTATTTATACCAATAAAAAGTTTATGGACAATTTATTATCAAAAATAAAAATATCACAAAGAAATAATGTACGTGCGATTAGAAAAATCTTGACTAAACAACTTGATTTTAAAAGATACCAAATGAAATTTCGATATGTATATTAGTGGGGTAGTTAATGGCAATTCGTCTTTAATTAGTTTTATCATCAAACTTAAACGAGTTAAATAAATATCGTGCCGTTTTTACTTTTATGAATAGGGAAAAATCTACGCTGTCCAAATAACTAAATAGTCTGATTTGACATGTCAACAATGACACACGCAGTGGCGGTACTACCATACAAGCCCAAAAGCCCGGCTTGCCCTACTAATGAGTAAAATGTATAAATCTTAATTAGTACATATTTCCCGAATAATTTGTTTTTAAATTTGAGCGTTGCGGAAATTGTGTGCTAATTAAGATTTATAAATTAAACTACTAATACTACTCCTTAGTAGGGCAAGTCGGGCTTTTGGGCTTGTATGGTAGTACCGCCACTTTACACAATTCAACCGTGACATGTATCGTTGAAAATTGTAGAAAAGAATTAAATAAAAAAAAAACATTTCACTAAATAAGTATGGTGTTTAAAGAATGTCACGCATAACATCATAAGTATTATCGCTTCACGGAGCACCGTTACGATAAAGGTGTAAGCTGGTAGCTGTTGACGAGTGGACGTGAGATGAATTTGTTTGTTTAGTTCCCGCGGACTTCCGAGAATGATGGTGCAGCGTCCTGAGGATTACCTACTACTTACCGGGTTGCGACAGCGTACCCGGGACCTGTTTGCATATCACGCAACGTGTACTGATGGGGTTTAACAATCAGATTAGGGTATTAAGTTCTCACCGTCCTTAGTTTTTCACCAACATTACAAATCCGAAAGTGTGTCGGATTGTTCTTATTTAAAAAAGTAACGGAGCTATGCACCTGAATGGTATTTACATAGAAAACGATGATTAGGGTTTATTATTTAATTGTAACCCACCGAAGCGACGCTTGGGTGGGTTACGATTATCGTTCTTTTTTTGAGTTTGCAACTATTCCGGAACAAATATATGCTTAAGTCATTTTTATAAATTCTACAGATGATCCGTGTATCTACTATGATATGAAAGTAAGATAAATCGACATATCAAAATATAATCCTAAGTATAATGGAATTATAAGCGGAAAGCATTGTTACATCGTTTTGTTACAAAATATAATAATTAAAAACTATATACTATATAAAAAAAATATCTCTGTTTCCGTATCCACTCAATCTAAGATGAGTTTTTTAAGCCCGAGGGAGTTATTGATATTTTATGAGAGCTAAGACCGCCTCGATTAAATTAAGCAATCTTCACTTTGATAACTGCAACTACGTTGTACTTCTAAATACGGCTTTAGTTTCAGGTTTGGGATTCAGAAGTCTCATTAAGCTTTATGAATTCATTATGTCATTGCCAATTTGCCGCTTTGAAAACAAAAAACAATTTGTAACAAATAACTGTTGACATTACAAGCTAAGAGTGCACTAGGTTCCAAATGACTTCTGAATAAGAAGTTTTCTTAAAACCTTATTTCCTTTGATTTGCCAAACGTAAAGAAATTAAGCTCCTTATGCACGATTATTTAAAAGACCGAATGCAGTACTTTTAATAATTCTGCTAAACGTCACCCACATTTACCTTTTTATAAAGGTTTATCTGATACAGCTATGTATTATAAGTACAATGACAAAGTAATTTGTTAATGTTGCAACTGGCACTGACTGTACCATTGTATTTAAAAATTAACCGATAAAAAACATTTTCTTCAATTAAACGAGACAATTGCTTCATTTTTTCTATCCCTCCATCAAGGCAACTTTGGCGTAAACGTTTTCTATAAATCAGATTATTTATTCTAAGTAGTAGGACTCTTTTGCAGAGTCTGTGGCTGTTATTCCAGGCTGTTCCTGTTAAAAGGGCAGTGTCGCTAGAGCAATTACTGGGTATAGAGATATGTCATTTTACATCCCTAGGTGAAAAGCACAGCGCAGGGCCGAAGAGATTCTGTGAGGCTCTTATTTGTTGTGAGCAGGCGTGCGCATTTTATTATGCGCGAAACTTATTCGTCTTATCACTTTATTTCTTCCTAAAAAAATAATACACCTAATTCTGTTTTTACACGGTGTTTTTTTACACGGTTTGATAATAAAATATTTTTAATTTTTTACACGATTTTATTCCATTTAGCACGATTTAAAATTTTTTGTGCTTACCTTTTTTTTTGTCAAATTTAATAT